>CALYCZ020000119.1:0-17067 GCA_944470555.2 Heterobilharzia americana | reverse complement strand
TGCACTTTCACAGCCTTCATCGAAAGTATCAATTTCCTACGTTTGTCGGTCAAGTAAGCATGGAGAAAGTCAAAGGAGAGAAGTCGAATTTACAGCTAAGAGAATAATCTGTGAAAGTCAAATGAGACTTCGATCAACTTCTAGCATGTAATCACAAAAATGAAAATGTGATGAAAGAATTAGTTGAAGGAACTCAAAGCTATGTGTGTCATCAGAGAGTATGTCTAGCGAGATGTGTGATTATATGTATCGTACGATGTCGACTAGGTGAACACTAGGTGAGACAGTCTAGAGTGGAGAAAGAAGCTTTGATCTGTCTGCACCAAACTGTGCCTCTCGTACCACTTAGGAACGTATTCAACCACATGCTTCACGTAGAATTGAACACTATGTAAGTCATCAGTGAACACATGGAGCGCTAGTAATTCTGTCGAGAACTATGAATAAGTGCCGATCACAGTCGGCTGAAAATCATCTTCCCATTTTGCAGATATACTTTCATTTTCTTACTGGTTGACGTCGATTGCCAAACTCTGAATAAACATTATGAAATATGCCTAGTAAACGGTATCGCGCTTCCTGAATTCAGTGTCAGTTTCCTTAGATTGGATTATAGCCTAAATGAATTTGTCTAAGAAACCCATCACAAACATTCTCTAAATGAAGCTGAACCAATAAGCACTTTCCATTCTAGGTGAGGTCAGAAGAATACACATCTCACCTTACTTATGTAAGTGTCAGCAAACGTCTCCACTCTCAAATATTCGCAGTTATCGTCGCCAGCTTTGCAGCAGTGACCAGCTTTATTGCTGTCGTCACTTACCCACATATTCACACCAGCCACCTTCAAATTCTTCCATACTAACGCAACTTTCCTATGCTTTCGCATGTTGCCCTCATACCTATCATACTCGCTTCAAAGCTTTCCTGTCTGTGACTGGTGACTGATGTTGACGAACATTCTGACTGCTTCTGCTTCATACTGGATGCCTACTGAGTACACTTACTGATATAATCAGAGTCTGTGAACTGTCTGTTTGACTGTCACCTTCAAACAGCACTTCTCTTGACTCTATATTCAATGGCCAACTTGAGTCTCACTTCCAACGTCTGCTTTGTGTCACGTTTCACTGTCTGGGAGCATGTGCTTTCCTTAATTGATGGAAGATTTTGTCCCTCGGAAAGTTGACTACTGTTTCCTACAATCATTGTGTGATTTCCAATTCAACTCAGCACAGCTTCGGATAGACTGAGCTTGTTGATACCTGTTGATGCTGAAGGGGAAAGGGAGAGGTGTGTAGTAGCTTGTAGGTCAACTGGCATGTGTTGGTTGTTTGTCTTATGCAGTGATATTAGTGATCACACGCACTACCACCATGTTAGTGGATGCATCATTTCCGTTTCCCTTGTTATTTGAAGCATCAATCAGAGACACACAGTAGGCAGGTTGTGGCTGAAACTTGCATGTAGGTATTTCTTGTATTACCAACTGACTTCTTATTGCCCAACTGTCAACTTGCATTTTATCAGTAGCATTGAATGAATTGGCAAAACACTGACTATCATGTCACATTGTGTCAGATGAACCAGTAAATGAACTGAAGTTTGACAGTGTGAATCAATCACTTGACAATATGCAGTATTATTTTAATCAGTATTATTATTATTATTATATTATTATTATTGTTATTATAATTGATGTATATTTCATGTGAATTATTTGCTTACCTTGTGGAAGGGTAACATTGTCCTATAGGCTTTTTCGATTCCTGAAATTTCAAAATGAGTTTCAGTGAATTCCTGATGTCAACTTCAATCTGACCAGTAGATCATGTGATCACACTCGACATGGAAGTTACATGAAAACTGCAATAAGTGTTGCTGCATTGTAAAGCATCTTAAATAAATGAGTTCACTGCTGCTTTCATCAGGTTTGTTTAGCAGCTCAACTCTCCATTTCGGAGAACTTACTTGAATTGAAGTCTTCGCTTATTATCCCTTCTTGCCAGTCACCCATCCATTGAATGAGTTCATCGGTATCTGAAGAACAAGGAAAACCAGTGGAGTGATCAAAGTAAACAGAACTTGCAATGTGATGTAAATGTCAGTTGAATGATTGAGGAATTCTAAGAGGATGAAGTGAAGAAGTTGAAAAATGTCAGATAATCACATTCAGGACTCATCCAAACACGAGCCAACATAAACTGTGAAAGGGTGGCTAGACCTTCCCTCCCTCAACTGGTCATTGGAACTCTGTACGTTGTATGGTGTCAGACAGCACAGTTGATTCTGAAGAATAACTGACCATAGAATGATCCTATATTCAATGGATAACAGTGTGTGTTGTGTGTGGAAGTGAATGCCGATTACCTGAAAATGCATAGTGAATCCATCGAGCCGGTTATGATGAAGACGACCGATGCATTGAAACACAAATTGCGACTTTTGCCGAATAATGGTTGGTGCAATATCAGTTAATGTGTGCCATCCAGCTCCATGCAGCAAACACAGATTTAATAAATGATCCAACTTAAATGATGTACAGACAGCTACAATATGAAATTTGTGTCAGAAGCCATATCGAGTGGATTGATTTGCCACATGTATGATAACCGTGCAATGGACTGGGTATATCACATTCAACTCAACCATTACTCAATACCTTTGACGGAAGTGGCGATGTCATTTGAATGAATGGTGTTATTCCACATAGACATAGACATAGAGAATATCCAAAACGCAAATAACCAATGCACACTGCCTGGTGTAGATAGACGTCTTCAAGCCAAAAGGCACTAACATGATGAAGCATTTGAAAGGCATGTACTTAGGTTAAAATTACCTTATTTTAGTTTCAAGGAAGATAAATGTCGCACTGCTTTGTTCGTTTGGACACCGATCCATCTGTCAAGTGAAGAGAATGAAGATGAGGAAATCATGCGACTTGAGAAACTGAAATTTACATCTATTTGGCATTCATTTCACCACTATTAATCATCAAACACCTTGTTGTAATGCCATCTACAGTCGGATTATGCAACTATCGGAGTTTGAACTGCTCGAAATGTTGTGCTCATTATGAAATATTTACTGACTGATTCAGGTGAAATCTGTAATTTTCTCACTGTTTCATAAGATATTCTGTTGACAGAGGAATACTCAAGTATTTCTCTGACTAAATAAATGAAACTAACCAAATGTTAGCACGGTTAACACACACTGAATGCAAGTAAACATCGCATGCTTATTAGTTACCTTGATAATGGCGATAATTGGACTTGTACTTTTTTAACTCTTCATTGTTCGGTTTGAAGAAAGTTCCTGATGAACAAACAACACAGTGGAATTGAACACCTTCATCAAACAGTCTAATGTGATGTCTCCAAATATAATGATGAATGTGGCTATATGAAATTGTGAGTTGAGAAGCAATGTATTCTAAGCACCTGGATAAATCTCTGCATAAACTGATTGTACAAAATGCAATAGTGTGGTGTGGTGTGGTGTGTGGTTTCAGTGTAGGAATTCAATGCAAATGTCTGAATGCATACCATATTAGTCTTCATTCCTTCCATCTCTTCTACAACTCCTGAATTGATTTTCAGTGAAAAGATTTCAAAATAGAATGTACGAATACTCATGAAGAGATAGATGTATTATGAAATGAAATAAAACTGTCATGGATAATTAATTTTGTCGCAAGAAATGGCACTCTGCGGAGACTACGTCCGTTCTTTACTTATGTAGCCTCCTACTATGTTCTCTGAGATGTTACGACCTAGTGGGAACGAAAAGAGAAGATAGGTCAGGTTCGAAGGCATTTCTTAGAATCCTGGAGACGCCCAACACCTTCCCTTGCTACAGCAAGGCCAACTATGAGACCATGAGGGACTACCTCATGAATGCATCATGGCCAGTGGACTGGACTCATCTCACAATAGATGAACACTGGTTGGAGGTGAAGAAAATAATCACTGGGGCCATCAGTCACAGTGTACCAGAAGTAACACACAGACAATCAATGAGAACCTCATGGTTAAAGCGTGGGACAGAGAGGCTTATCCGGAGCAAGAAGCAGGCTTGGTTCAAGTGGCTTACATCACGCAGGGAGTCTGACTTCTTGAACTATAAAAGGATTCGCAATCTCTGTAACATTAGAGTGCGTAACGACAGATTTTCCTACCAAACAAACTTGGCAGCGAGGTTACAAAGCAACCCCAAAAACCTGTACCGCTTCATGTCAAGAAGAAAGTCGACCAGTAAGGGAGTGAATCTTGTCACAGGCCATGACGGGAGTGTGCTAAGCAGTCTAGAGATTGCCGAGCTTTTGAGCTCACACTTCCAAGCCCAACTCAGCACTGACACAAGATCCACACCGACTCGCCACGACACCGACCAGGTCGCAAATAACGAATACCTCTGTCACGTCTCTATTACAGAGAAAAAGGTGTTCGAGAAGCTATCTAGGCTACGTCCGGGCAAGTCCCCTGGCTGCGATAATCTGAAACCAGTGGTTCTGAAAAACTGCGCCGAGGTGCTTACCAAACCACTTCGCAACCTCTTTGAGCACTCAATAGACTCGTGCAAACTCCCTAAAGAATGGAAGAGTGCCATCTTGTCACCCATCTTCAAGGGAGGAGACAGAAAAAACCCTGGCAGCTACAGGCCGATTGCCCTACTCCCTATTGTGTCGAAAGTGTTGGAAAGCCTGGTAGCTGACACCATCTGGGAATTCCTCAATAGAGAAAACACTGTCCACACTGCTCAGCACGGCTTTCGTAGTGGTCGCTCATGTGCCACCAACTTACTAACTGCCTGGGACGACTGGACACAAAGCTGGGATAATAGAAAACCTGTACATGCTGTATTTCTCGACCTAGCCAAAGCATTTGACAGTGTCCCACCCACAGTACTGCTTCACAAGATCATGTCAGCTGGTATAAGTGGACCCCTACTCTCTTGGTTCAAGGAGTACCTGGAAGGGAGGCAGTTCTGCACTAAAGTGAACAGAATAAGGTCGGAGTGGAGACCGTCGACGTCAGGAGTATCCCAAGGAGCAATCCTAGGACCGCTTCTGTTCCTCCTCTTTGTCAACGATCTGCCAGACAAAATATCCTCACCCATCCTCCTCTTCGCTGACGACATAAAAATTTGGAGGGTGGTAAACGAAGAAGCCGACTGTGCAGCACTACAAAAGGACTTGCAGCAACTCGAGCTCTGGTCGTCGGAAAATGGTCTGAGCTTCAACTGGAAAAGTGCAAAGTAATGCACATCAGTAAAAATGAGGCAAGTACGACCGACTTCCAGTACATGTTGAGCAACCGTGCTATCACCAGAGTGTCCATGGAGAAAGATTTGGGGCTCAACTTCTCCGACACCTTGGACACCAGCTCCAACTACAAAGGTATGACAACCAGAGCGAACGCCATTCTACACTTTCTGCGTAGACAGCTTGGCGCCCTCACTCCCGAACTCTTCCTCACCATTTTCAAATCCTACGTGCGGCCGCACCTAGAGGTCTTCAATACGGTGGCTCCTCCAACACTCAAGAGAGACTCTAATCTCCTTGAAAGAATACAAAGAACTGCAACAAAATCAGTTGTGGGGCTAAGGGGAAAGACGTATCCTGAAAGACTTAAACACCTCAACCTATTTACCTTGGGTTATCGCAGGAAAAGGGGTGACCTCATTATGGCATACAAGATCGCCCATCAGGCAGACCATGCAAACAAATCAATTTTGCCTGCAACTGAACGATCTTCACGAGGAAACCCCTTTAAGATAGCACACCAGAGAGCCAACACCACACTCAGGTCCAAATTTTTCTCCCTGAGAGTATGTGCTTTATGGAATGCCTTACCGCGACACATCGTTATAGCTCCTTCAATCGACTCTTTCAAGAGGCGATTAGACAGTTATGTCACCTCGCATGGACTACCACGGACGTACTCAGGTAGTCACCAACCTCAGTACCCCCAACTCCCTCCTAACTACCACTCACTATCTCTCTCCTTAATACACCCACATTACCTACTAATTCTTCTGTAGGAACCAAACCCACGCGACCATTCGCGCAATTCCCAAATACTTTTCTTTCGTTCTCATTTCTCTTTTCACCCCTTCTTTTATTCTCCTTCCCTTTCCTCTTCCCTACATTATTATTACTATTATTTTTAATTTTAATTTTATTTATTTATTTATTTTTTTTATTTTTTTTTTTATATTTTATTTTATTTATTTATTTTTTTATTCTTCCTTACTTCTCTCTTCATTCCTTTACCACTACCTTAATATTCTCTTTCAGGTACCTACACAGACAGGAGTCACGGTTGTTCTCTAAACTTCCCAGCAGCCCGTAGCTCCCTAATCACTCTACAAATTACAACCTACTAACCCACAAAACATCCACCTCACCGAAGCTAAAAGCAAGAAAGCAGAGGGGATTTCCTCGTCCACTGCAGGAGTGAACCGAACAACTGGAACCAAGCCCTAAGAACTAGACGCGAGAGATCAAAAACTACTAGTTTTCTACGCTCGCACCATCAATATTGGATACGCGGTGATTTCTCTCGCAGTACATACAAATAATGTGACGATATCACTGATGCTAAACAGTTTGACGATGTAGAAACCTCCATGCAGCGATAACATGAACTCTGCAACCCTTGTCACTGAAAAATTAACAGTCGAAAGTGTTAAACTCGGTCTTGTTAGTCATCCTGGAAGGAAAGACTGCGTCTCAGGTAATAGAATCAGGAATCATCTAATAAACTAGCAAATAACTAGTAAGTACCCATTCCCCGAACGCAACCATGCTCTCTTTAATCCCATTCTGCTGTCATCACCTCCGGATAGCTCTGTTCACCATGAGAAATATGTTCACAACGGTTTCGTTACAGTTTTGGGGTAGGATTACCTCATAAGTAGATTTTTGAGAATACTACCGTGAGACTTCAGAATGTGGAGGAGTCTTCTGTGACCTGAATGACTTCTTGATCACTTGTAACTCAGTATCTGTGGTCACGAAGTCATATACATGGACAATATTACCTTCAGAACCTCATCATATTGTGAAGGAACGGTGCAAGACTACCATCAAAGAGAACACGTATATTATGAAATCCGCACAGCCCCACTGAAACGAGTGGTACGCTAATTAGCCCATTACCATTATGTGCTTTTGTTCCTTTTTTCTGAACTTGATAATCCGAAATTACACTACCCAAAACTTGCAAACGTTAAACCTGGCACAATATACAATTTAATCCATGACCAGCTCGCCCTACCTACGACACAAATGTAGGAGAAAAGGATGTAGGCAAGAGACCCGACAATATCACATCTAATAACCAGGTTATCATGGGGGATGGAGGAGACCAACACAGATGAGACGAATGAGTTACTGAAAGGAACTTGGTCGCCTAAGTGGAGAAACAAAGGAGACGGTGGGATGACCACTTTTTAGTCGCAGGTCATGAGTCGCACTGGCCATGCGTAAACAGTGAGGCCGGTAGTCTCGGACGATGCGTAGACAAGTGACCTATGGAATAAATGTGTGCGCCCATAGTATCGCAGACACCTAGGAATTTCAACCCCTGGCAGTTACCTTATGTATACACATTGTGGCAAAACCACAACATACCTACCTATATACCATCTGTCGATAAAGCCCATATAACCCATCGCTACAAACACTAGAGGCTTCGGCTTGCTAAACACAATCCTTATCCTACACTTCGAGCAGCGGATTTCCCAAACCCCAGAACACAACACCATCGGGCTTACACAATCCGTAAACAACACCAGAAAAGACGACAAATCACTCTGTGGTGGCCCTAAATAGGGCCGGTTTCACGTTCTCTAACTCCCAAGCTAGCACACTTAGGCCTTCACTTTGTCCGTCTTCTTCGGTAACAATACTGCCTGGATGTTTGGCAGAACACCACCCTGAGCGATCGTCACACCTCCGAGAAGCTTATTCAACTCCTCGTCGTTACGGATGGCCAACTGCAAATGACGTGGGATGATGCGTGTCTTCTTGTTGTCACGAGCCGCATTGCCAGCCAACTCCAACACTTCGGCTGCCAGATATTCGAGGACAGCTGCCAGGTACACCGGAGCACCCGCACCAACACGTTCGGCGTAGTTACCCTTGCGCAGCAGACGATGTACACGACCCACTGGGAACTGAAGACCAGCACGGGCAGACCGAGTTTTCGCCTTGGCACGAGACTTCCCGCCTTTACCACGACCACTCATGATTATTCTTTAATAGAGCAGAGAAACGTGTACACCCACAGAACTTTGCACGAGCGTATATATATTAAAATTAACCACATTCAGACTAGTGTGTTCACAGCCAACTCTCTTCAACGTGATTGGCTAATGTGTGACAGCTGACAGTCAGTGTGGCTAGAAAAACAGTTTGGCCTTGTCTGTCAAGGTCATGTCTCACTGTTTGGTCGTTGTTAGAGCATGAGAGGTTTCACAGTGAGGTGATAGGGTGAGGATGTTTATTGTTTTGCTAGGTAGGTAGGTAGGTCTTATTTGGTGGCTGGATTGTGTGCTCATGGGAAGTTTGGTTCAGGATAAATGCCTATTGAACTACCTTAGACTCTCTCGAAAAGTACCTGTTAAGCAGTCGGTGTATGGGTGTGTTTCAGTTGCTGTGACTGGAGGGTACTGTAGAAGACAAGGCCTTAGTGAGACTTCGATAACATGTTGTGTGGATGGTTTGTCTGTGTTGAGTAGGTAGTTTTAGACAAAGTGATTAGTCGTCGTTGTTGTTTATTGTGTGGTATCGGAACGTTTGGATTTGTATGACGTTTATGCAGTTGAAAGTATTTCTAATTAAGTCGGTGGAAATGGTGCAATTAGTGAGAAGATGCAGACCAGTCAGGAAGTTGTGTGGCAGGTAACTATATCCTGTGGCTTAGTCGGATGCTTGTGTTGATGAGTGTGTTTGTTTCTTTCCTCTAGTTGAATTTGGCTTTATTGTCAGTGTGTGTGTGATTTGAACGTTGTGGTGTGGTGTTATTGTTTTTGTGGCTCAGTGTCGAGTGTTGTGTTAGTTACTCACTGGCTCTTTGTGTTTTCAGTGATACACGGGAATTCTAACTGACATGAGTGTTCAGTGTGATTATTTTGTAGATGTGAACGTTGATTGCTGTGCTTCAAGGGTAGTGTAGTGTTGGGTGAATTTGTGTAGATTTGCAAGTGACCTACTGAGTCGTTTAAATCTGAAATCTTGAAATGTATGCTTTGTTGTCTTGTTTCAGAGTGTGATTTGGTTTGTGGAGCAACTTTGGATGGTTGCTAAAAGTCTGTTGCTAGCTTTAATTTCATCGGGATGTGTGGCGAGTCTGATTTTGATGCAGTTGATGTGGTGTTTTAGTAAGAATGCTGTATGTTTTGAGTGAAAGAGGAAGTGTGGTGGAGTGTGTTTGGTGTATTGAAGTGTCTTGCTGACATTTTCATTTAGGTGTGTAGTGTATTTCCCCTAAGATATTCGCCTTGTGAGTTAGAGACTGCATGAATTCATGTCATGTCTTGGTGTAACTACCCTTCGGTTTCTCGTAACGCAATTGTATTTCAGCCAACATAACTTATCGAGGTAGTTTTAATTCGCTGTGCTCCGTTAGGTGACTTGTATTCGTTGCCTAGTTATGACTTTTCTTGTAATTTTGTTGTTTGTTATACGATAATCTCACCTTATGTGGGGAATGGTATGAAGACACCTGTGATGGGGAACTGGTGACCGCTTCATACCTTCTAGTTTTAATGGCCATGTCTCACAGCCTTATCGTAGGATAGAGCGGACTGGAGCTCAGTATTGTCGACCTTTAACAGTTGGTTGGGACCTTGGGATGGAGACGACACGAGTTGGGGAACGCGAGGGACGCCTGTTGCTGAGATTTATTGAGGAACCAGCCTTTTCGGTTTAGTGTGGCTCGCCGGATGAGTGAAATGGTCAAAAGATTCCATCGTTTCACTCTCTAGTCTGTGTGTAATACATTAAAGAGCAACCACCTGTTAAAGGTGGATAATGCTGAGCTCCAGTCCGCTCTGTCCTACGATAAGGCTGAGGGACATCGCTATTTGCAGTGAAATATGGTGTTGTAATCGTCAAATGATTTCTTTTTGTTTTGTAGATGTGAGGTGTATATCTGTGGAATGTGACTTGTGAAGTGGTCTGCGCAGTGCATGGGTGAAGCTTCGGGTTGGGAAAGCAATGAATTACGGTTCCAGAGACTGCCTACGAGGGAGGCTATTGATTGGGTTAGTGTAGTCTGTGAACCCAACTTGTAAATTGACTGTATATAATTTGTAATATAGTGAACAATTCCTGATACCTTGTTTTTAAATTAGTGAGTGGGAGAAAGTGAGTTGTGATGTGTTTTACTGGTGGGTGTTTCAGAAAATTTAATGCTGGTTTTCTGTCTGTTGTGTAGGTGACTTATTGGGTTTTCGTGTGGTGTACGTAAGCATTTGGATGTCGAGTAGTGTGTTTGGCTCAAGTGATATTATGGGCATTGTGTGGAGAGTACATAGGCAGTGTGGCATTTGGCTATATTATGTTATGTGAGATAGGTACCTGTTGTATGCGTGTGGTACTGTCCTTCGTCGAGTGAAGGTGGATTTTGTTAGAGTGATCTAACTTCTGTTAGAAGTGAGTAACAGTTTACAGAGTTAGTGCCGAGTATGAGGTGGATGCAGATGCTTTGAGGGGTGGTCGGTATTGCTGGTTTATTGGCTAGGTCGCATGTGTCTCAACGTGATCAGGGGCTTTAGTATTTAGAGGAATGGTGAGATAGTCGTTAGTGGTGTTGATAATTGGACTTGTAGGAGTATGCACTTGTCGATGTTCTGTGGTTTGAGCCTCTTGTGTCAGTTGGTGCCAGTTGCTTGTCTAGACTTCTTGTTGTTTTAGATGAACTAGGTTGAAGCTTTAATGGAATATTGTCGGAGATATTGGTGTTGAGTTGTTGTCTGAGTGATTTTGATATCCTGATGGAGAAGCTGAGTAGTTTATTGAAGTAAGATTTAGATTGTCGTTGGTTGTTTTGAGGACACACCTTGCTTTCATGCAGTATAGGAGGTGATTTAGCTTGTGTTGCCTACTTTCGGTTGGTGTTTAACCACCTTCTATATGTTGTTGAGTAGGAGGATGATGCATTTCTATCGGATTGCAGGTAAATTGTGTCAGCGTAGTGTGTTTTATAATCTTTGAAGGAGAGTACCTATTACCTTGTAGGTGGTTTTGTGGATAATAGCTATCCACAGTTATGTGATGTCATCTAGCTGTTTCTGTGGAAGGTGTTCGATGAGTGATGGCAAGCTGGTCGGTAGGTGTGGTCTATCACTCTTCAACTTCTTGTTAACTGTATTGATTTTAGTGAGGTCTCGTGGGTGTTTATTAGTGTTGCACGTTTTGTTTGGTGGATTTCCCGTTCATTACGTTGTAGTGATATTCTGTTGTATTCTTGTGATGGGTTGAAGTACTAAGAGGTGATGCATTTTTATTATCTCTGACAAGCTACTAGGCTGCTTTGAGTGTAGTTGCTGAGTTATGAGGTATGCATGTGGGTTTTTCCATATTTGATGTTAGGTTGTTTGTCGTAATTTTAGACACATTGTGTGTAAATTTGTAGATCGCGTTGTTTATAGTTGTCCGTTTGATGTCGTGTGAAGACACAGTTGGTCCTACTTGTATTTGTTAGTGAGGTAACATGTGGCAGTGTCACCAGGTATGATTAACGAAGCTTTTGTTTTTCTAGTGAGCATGATTTGCTTATGTTGGTTAATGCTTAAATATATGCATCGGTGATGAGTACATTGTTGCGTTGTTGAATAGGTTTAGATGTGTTGACGTGTTGTGGAGGATGGTGTCGTGTTTTCGGTTGGCTGAAGGCTGAGACTTTATGAAGTATGCATGTGTGTCATTATTTGGACGAAGCTGACACGAATGATGCACACTATGGCAACGAAGGATATGTGTGATTATCAAAGATGCCTAAAAGGCAACATGTAGCTTTGTTGCACAGTCTAACTGTCATGTATTTGATAGGGTTGGAACGATGTGTTTAAACCCTGTTTCTAAGGTTGTACCGATTTTACTTAGTGATTCGGAAATTGGCGATGTTGAGGTATCGGTTTGTGTTCTGTTCCTTCTGGACTTAACTGTGAACATGGTGATTGGACTGGTAGGTATAATTCCGTCTAGAAGGGTGTATTATGATATTGAGCCTGTTGGTTTCACTACGGCGACTGGCTGGTGGCTTATCTGAGTAGCTGGTCTAAGTTGAATTAGGTGAAAAGGTTTAGTACGGTTAGCAGGTCGATTGTTAAGTAGTGATGATAAGAGTAAGGGCAGGTGAAGTTATGGTGGATGTGGTTATCTTCATGATGGAGATATGGTGACCTATATTTTCTGATGAGGACAATGGGTTATGACCGTGATATGGATATCAGTTACTGCTATGCTGACTTTCTAATGTAGGAAAAACTGTTTGTGAATAATGATTGAAAACCGCGTTTCTGCTTAGACTGAGACTATTGCTTGTGTGGTCTGAGGTGAAGTGGTGTTGCGAGAAGGAGCAGATATAATAATGTTGTGTGAGTGAAATCTGAATGCATTTTGTGTTTCGTTGTTCCGACTGATGTGTCTGTTTTGCCGCATATATTTCTTGGCACCTCCGCTGTCTGTGCTGAACTGCCGGGATGTGATACAAGATCTTGTGATGCTTATATTCCGACTGTTTTTGCGAAGACAATTTTAACTACGATATGATTGTTAACTGAGTCATGGGAGTTGTTGTTATATGGTATTGTATTCTAGCACTAGTCATATTCCATTCCTGTATGTATGAGAGCTCACAGTGCCAGTGTGCATGAAGTGGTGATCTCAGCTTTTAATGGTGTGTGAAGCTGTTAGTGACTAGAAACTGTTTTCTACTCAGTTCGTTTTTCTATTTTCTTATGCTTCTGCGTTTCTGCCAAGGTTGTAGCACTTACATTTTATGGAACTTCTGACAACTATGCTGGTGACTGGGTACTTACTATAATTGTTTAGCAGTTTCACAGCATCAAACGTGTTGGGAAGATAGCGCCACTTGGAATTGCTTGGCGTGGTTTATTTTTGTTATATATATATGCATGCTGGATTAATTTCCAGGATGTCCGGTGTTTCTGTGTTTGGTATAATTGTGTTGGGGAGCTGGGTGGCATCGTTTGAGTTCACACATTGTGTGTTTCACTGACTAGTGTACGACTGATCACTCGGTTGCTGATTAAATGTCATATTTCCTCCGTGAATGCGTACTTGACCATCTCACCTACAAATCCGGTACACATAGGTTTGACTGGCACTGGAGTTTGTTGGGAATTCTTTTCGTAAGGGTTGAGATATATCACTCAAATGAGTATACTCCAAGAGTTAACAAACATTTTGAGGTAAATTACAAGTAATTTGTTCTATTTGTCCCTATGGTTACTAGTGAGACATACGGCTTCAGTAGCACGTCGCTATCCCACTCTCTTCTCTCCAGTCTTTTCAACCTGGCTCCACCACTGCCCACAAGCTTTCATTTCTCCCACACATCATCTGCTTAATGTCGACACTCTCAAACGACCAACTCGCCGTCTCCTATTTGAATTCAACTCGACACCCTGGCATAGCATGGCCTGACGCGTCATGTCCCCGAACGGTCTACCCAGTAGTCTATGACCAAACCAATCCATCTCAACTTTCTTCTTCTGCATATTTATTGGGCGAGAGGTTCTTGGTCAGCTAGTTTGTTGCTGGACCACAATGAGTTCCTTGTTACTTATTGTTACTATTCCGGTCGTCTGATCTGATAATCAGTATCCAGCGAGCGAGCGTAGGTGGCAGCTGTTGATGATGTACGTCTGCAGTTTGTTGGAAATGCTTTTCATAAGGCGCCAAGTCCCTCAACCATCACATACATAGAATCGCTGACTTACTTGACTGACTTAGTGTTGAAAATCCGGATCTTGTTCACGCTTTATGCTGAGTGGAGTGAAGTAGATCTCCACACTGATTATTTCAGATTAATGCAGGAAGGCTTGTCTTGTTGTCTTTCCGATGCTGGCTTTGACATCGTCATGTGTGCCACCGCCTGCAGTTTAAACGATGCTGCCTAGATAGGTAAGTAGGTGAAAGAGACAACTTACTTTAGATTTCTCCCGTTGATGATGATTGGTGCCTGTTGTTGTTGTTGTTGTTGTTGTTGTTGGTTGGTTGGGTATCTTCATCACCTGTGTCTTCTCTACGCTCACATGAAGGAAGTGGCGTCTTCTCTGCCTCACCTCGGGTCGCCTCTTCTGCCAACTTTTGTTAGTTTCCACCTGTGTACATCTTCGAGTTTGTGCGACAAGATATGAGACATAAATCATCATCGTTGGCGAAATCCAAATCTTCCTCTGGGATCTTTCCATCACTACAGACAGTGTATGCCTTTCTTCTCACAGCTCTTCACAGTTTGTTGCATGATCCAGTCCAGTCGAGTAGCAATTTGAGTTTTTGGGATGCGTTTCTCACCACCCGAATGCAAATTACTGCTCCAGGATTGGTCTTCAACTGTACCACGGCTAACAATAGAGAGTGTAGAAGTTGAGTGTGTTGACCACTTCACTTACCTGGGAAGTAGGATCAGCCCTGATGGTTCAGTGCCCGGTGAAATCTCTGCACATATAAAAAAGGCTCGATTAGCTTTCGCCAACGTACGCTACCTGTGGCGCCACAGGGATATCCGATTGTCTACTAAGGGTCGCGTGTACTGCACATGCACAGCAGTTCACTCTGTTCTATGCCTGTGAAACATGGCCATTGAAGGTGGAAGACATGAGAAGGCTTCAGGTGTTTCAACACTGTTGACTTTGTAGTATAGGCCCTATTCCATGGTGTAACCATGTGAGTAACACAGAAGTCAAGTGTAGAGTTTAAGGGAGAAGAGGTAAGTCGGTTGGTGATGGTGTTGTGAACCTTCATCGACTGAGATGGTTGGCTGTCTACTCGCCGATTGCCTCGTCACACAATGTTGGCTGAAGTAGGTTAAGGCTGAAAAAAGGCCCGAGGTGGCCAGACAAAAACATAGCACCAATGTATGAAGTCTCTGACTGTTGGTTTGAGCCATGTGGTGCGATGCAGAATAAGTGGTTGGGGTCCGTGGGACAAGAGGAATCAGTGGTTGGAGACTGACTCTAGGTGGTGATATGGCTGAGAGCTGATGTCATTGGTGGATATGTATCCTCATACACATTATCCTCTACTTAACGATGCTATACCGAATCTCACCACTTTCTCATTCCTCATTTCTCTCTTTTCGTACTTTATATTTCTTTAGACTGAATTTTCTTATCTTCATCTTGCGCCTTATTGCTTTTTTACTTGATGTACTGATATGAGATTGTGGCGACATGTACTGTTACACAGTAATGCTTGGTCCTAGGTTGATCTGGATGGATGGATGGAGTCGAGTCGAGTTGACCACGATCAGGAAGGTGATAGGTGATAGTAGGCGATAACCTTGTTTTACATGTCAACCTGTCTTCACTTCAAACGCATCACTGAGCTGCTTTCCATTGTCAATCACTTGGTATGCATCATCATCATATAGCATACAGCTGGTGTTGACTGGGGTTGATAAAGGTTTTTGGCACTAAAGCCGTAGTGTTGAAGCAGTTGCCTGTCAAATTACTTCTCAGTCGACGCTGTCGAAGGCCTTTTCAAAGTGGATGAAGTTGAGGTGGAGATACAGTGGACTGGCATTCTATGCTCTGTTCTATGATGACGCACAGCGTAGTGTAGTGTTGCGTTGCAATTTGATCCGCACAGTCCACAGTGGTACTTTAGGGAGGATGGTAATGTCTAGCGATCCTCTCCAACGATGGCTTATAGCAATATGAACTGTGTTTGTCGATCTTCAGTTTAATGTCAGTGGACGCCATGTTCTATGTGTCTCCTTATGGTTGCTGTTAGTGGTAGTTAGAAACAAGTCATCGTGAGAAAGGGTTTATAACTGGCGATCGCTTGGTGTGTGTTGGCACGGGATTCCATAAATAACTCGGAGATGCTTTTCCCACTGTCTTAATTCCTCCATCCATCCGAATGATGATAGAACGAGGTATTACTGCGTAACGGGCCGAGTTGCCGCGGCTCATCAGTACATCAAATGTAAAGGGAGTGAAGTGGAAGACTAGGAAAAGAAAATTGAGCCGAAAGAAATATAAGGTTCGAAGGGAGTGAAATGAAGAGTGAGAAAATGGTGAGATTCAGTGTAGCGTCGTTGTATAGCAGTCTCAGGAGACTTGAGCGCTGACAGAGTTGTGAGGGCGGTTGACACATCCCCGAGAGCAGGGATGCTGTTCTTTGAACTCAGATCCTTGTCAAAGGCTGGAGAGTTATGAGAAATTAAAGATGATGAGGTATTGTTAATTGGGAGACGTGAAGGAAGATTAGGAGGTAATGATGTGAAGGTAGATAGCAGTCTGTAGAAACTTGAGTGCTTACGGAGTTGTGAGGGTGGTTGACACTTCCCGGCTGCCCACACCGTGGAAGGCTATTTCTTCTTAAGGTACCTGAAAGAGATTTGTGTGACCGCAGAGCCCATCGGACATCTGCTTGAGGCCTGTCACACCCAGCCTTTTGAGTATAATTATTTTGAACTTTTGCATTTTTAGGGCCTGATGGTCGAAAGGAAACGACAAATGAACCAACACCGCCGACCCGGCAGACAGTGGGGTATGGTGAAGTGTGTTATTTTCGAGGCTGACTTTTTCTAACACCCGTTTCCACTGAGAATGCAGCATCAGTATGGCACTGCTGGTCATCCAAGGGAAACACCTTACTGCTGTCACAGACCATCCAGCTAGCAGCAGTACGACTTCGCCCTCAGACTCTTATCATAGTGTAGTGATTTACACCACAACGATAACTACTTTTCGTCTGACCACTATCCAACAGACCTTTCTGGTTTGGTAGGACCTCGAGGGAAGAAGTGTCCCACCAGCGTAGCTCGTTGGGCCATTGTGATATGCAAGGTTGAC
>CALYCZ020000118.1:0-57986 GCA_944470555.2 Heterobilharzia americana | reverse complement strand
CATGGAGGAGGTCGTGCGAGCAGGAAATGAGAGCTTCTGGGCTGTCGTGGGACCAGGTTCAAAAGATCTCAGAGAACAGAGGTCACTGGAGGCGTGCTACTGAAGCCCTATGTTCCACTAGGAACCCAAGGGACTAATAATAATAATAATAATCAGAAGTGGCTGGCTTCGAAAGGAGGGAATTGGCAGACAGAACTGCCATTAATATTATTAGCACATCATGCCTCTGTACAAGCAACAATCAAGAAATCGTCCTAGTTAATGTATGGTTGGAAACCATTGCTCCCAATACATAGTAAGACCTAACCCCAACAGCAGCCATGGAACATGACAAGATTGATAAAGGAGTGGAAGCAGCTAATCAGAAATGTGAAACAAAAACGGAAAGTTGATGCTGAAAAATCCGAGCAGAGAGAAGGAAGTAAATAGAAACTGTTTGAGGTCGAAGATAAAGTGAAATGTAGAGAACGAGGATATACTTCAGGAGGTGATTGCGGTACAGGAAAACTGCTCCCGAAGTGGGAAGGACCATACATGGTTACCGAGAGACATGATTCTGTTTATGTCACCAAAAAGGAGACAAGAGTAAACGCCAGCCTACTTCAAAAATGGAGACGGTGGGAAAAAGAAGAAACTTGGCATGAATACCAAAAGAAGAAAACACCGAGACGATCAGCACGTCTGCAAACCTGAGATTTTGACGCGGTGATAAGTACAGTGGGCGTTGCTGATCAGAATAGATATAAGTAGTATATGTTGAGAGAGCGGCAGAAATCACAAGTAATTACCAACAATGAGTAAAGGTTCTGCCCAGAGAAACGCAAGAAACAATGCGGGCGTCTTAAAAGCAAATCAAGATAAAAGCAGAAGAGGAAATGAAACATATTGTGCAGATGACTATTTTAATGGAAGGTGTACATTATTTCATGAGTATTGTGCAAAATCTCATTTAAACATTTCTTCCTGCGTCTAATTCTTGTCATTCCTTATAAAACGGATGGAAAAGCTAGTAAACCATGTGAACAGAATTACATCAAGAAACACTCAAGGTTAAAGGGGGATACATTAGTGCTTATGATCACATCAAACACTAAAAGGCTTAGAATTTTGAAATAATGGAGAATATTTGTAGCTCAGGTGGATGGTCTTGGTTGTATTGTGTTCTCTGAACTGGGTTGTTTAATCGTGAAGCTTTCATCGCCTTGCTAGACGACATCATCACCGCTAACTTCAGTATGAAGTGAGCTGTCAATATCTCTCCATGGGTGATTTAGTAGCTTGCTTTGACGATGTGGTCTGTGATTGGTTGTTTCCTTCGATTCTTGTGTCATCGATTGTATAGACTTTCCTGTTGGCTGTTCCTCTGCTTCACCTCTGACCTTTCTGTCGTTTATCATTTTTCTTATTGGTTGATAGATCGGGTCTATGTCTGTACATGTGTTGATTGCTGACTGACCTGAATGCCAAGCTTCTATGAATTCTCTGATATTTCTTGTGTTTTCTGTGTCCAAAATTTCTACATTGTCAAAATTAAATTCATATCCATAATTATCCACTTGCATTGGAATGAGTGACGAAACGTCGTGGAGTTTAATAGACAATTGGTGCTCATATAGAAGAGGGCGGCCACTTTGTCTAATGTAGTGTTGACTACAGTTATTGCAGTTGATTTTGTTGATGATAGTTACTTTGTCTTCTTTGGTTGTTGAATTCTTTGGTCTGCATAATAGTGTTTGGAGGGAATTCGTTGGTATATGAGCCACACCAATTCCAAGTGGTTTCAGTAATCTTGTCGTGATTTCTGATATGTTGTTTCTGTATGGTTGAATGATGCGTTTATTGATTTCTGTCGATGACTGTGGTTGATGATGTACGGGATAGGCATCTTCTGACAAAGTTTCGTGGGTAGCCGTTCTTCTTTAGGATGGATATCGAGTAACTTTCTTCGTTTCTCCGTGAGGTTGTTGTGCTGCAGTGTATTCTCGCTCTTTTGAATAGAGTCTACACGCCACTGATTTTGTGTGTTTTTGGGTTGTTGCTATTGTAGTTGAGGATTTGGTCAGTGTATGTTGGCTTCCTGTACACTTGGGTTTCCAGCATTTGTCCTACTGACTAAAACATCCAGAAATGGTAGTTAGTTGTTTGACTCTTTCTCCACTGTGAATTTGGTGTCATTGAAAACGTTGTTGATCAAACTGTGGGTGTTTTCTATATCGTCTTTTTAATAATGCCAAAAGTGTCGTCCACATATCGAATCCAATGTTGTGGTTTGATTACAGGAAGAATGATGGCTTCCAGTCTCTGCATCACTGCTTCTGCAATTATTCCGGATATCGGCGATCCCATTGGGGTTCCTTTCATCTGTTTGTATATCTTGCCGTTGAATTGGAAGTATGTTGTCATACAAAGGTCTATGAGTTCCATCAGACTTGAACATTTGAGTTTTGTGCGTTCTGAAAGGTTCGTGCCTTCATTGAGCAGGAGAGACATCGTTTCCTTGGCCAGTTGAGGTCCGATGGATGTGTATAATGCTGTGACATTGAAGGATACCATTAATTCGTCGTTTTCTATCTTGCCGTTTTTGATATTTTCTAAAAATTCCGTTGGTAACTTGATGGAATATCCGCATAGTCGAACGAGGTGTTCCAGTTTTCTCGAAAGTTCTCTTCATGTGTTGGAGTTTCCAGAAGTGAGACCATTGGTCGTCGAGGGATATCGGGTTTGTGCAGTTTTAGTCTGCTGTAGGACCGAGGAAGGATAGGTGCATTCGATTTCGTACGCCATTTGTCATGCTTTGTTATTTCTTCTGCAACTTCATACTGAAGTTAGGGCTGATGATGTCGTCTAGAAAGACGATGAAACATTCACGACTGAACAACCCAGCTCAGAGAACAAAATACAATCAAGCTTGAAATTTTTGTGTGTAAATAAGAGGTCCAGAAGGTCACGGTGATTCTTTCTTCAAAAATAAACTATTAAACCAAAAATGTGTATAAAGTAGTACTCAACTCAAATGGAACTATCCTACAAGTAGTTGTTATCCTAAAACAAAATACTATACAAGGAAGATAAACTAGTCAGTAAGATAGCAATAAAATAATAACATGTGATATGGATATGGAGAATGAATTGTGTCCGAAATGTCATCCAGTCAGTGATACTGTTTCCCTATGTCACACATCTATTAAATACACTGAAATGGAAATGGAATTGTAGTCTACCACAGTTCGCCAGTTTCACTTTCTTATCAAAGATACACTAATGATAAATGAATCCAAATTTTTCCCAGTATATCCAGCACAAATAATGTGTGAGTCAGAAAGTCAACTCAACATTCAAAAATGGAAACTCATCAAACGCAAAGTAGCCATCATTTGATCGTTGGTCGTTGACCAGTGATTTTGTCTTCAACAAACTTGTTACCAATCATGCCAGCACTTTTTGTGTGCCTTGCATATAAACGACTGTCTTATTTTTTAATATGACTGAACGAAAATTCATGACAATACTGTATTTGTTGTGACTACTCATATTGATTAATTTTGGTCATTTCTATCTCTGAAATGAAGTGAATTTTGTGATGTGAGCGATAATCACCCAGCATCTCGTTTCAATCCACTCAATCTTGTATCATCATCATCATCATCATCGTCTATCAACATAGGACCAGGCATTACTGCGTAACGGTCCGAGTTGCCGCACCTCATATCATCATCATCAAGTAAAAAGGTAGTGAAGTGGGGAATATAGGAAAGAAAATTCAGTCAAAAGAAATATAAAGTACGGAAGGAGAGAAAAGAAGAATGAGAAAATGTTGAGATTCGGTAAGGCGTTAAGATGAGGATAATGGGTGTATACATCTGCGCCGCCGACATCGGTTCTCAGTCATATCACCTAGTCTCCAACCACTGGTTCCTCTTGTCCCACGGACCCCAACCGGCTAGTCTGCGTCGACCCACATGGTTCAAACCAACAGTCCAAAGCTTCATATGCTGATGCCATGTTTTAGTCTGGCCGCGTTGGACCTTTTTCCAGACTGGACCTACTTCAGCCAACATTGTGTGACTAGGTAATCGGTGACCAGGCATACGTAACACATGTCCCAGACAGCCTTCTCAGTCGATGAGGGTTCACAACCGTGTCAACTGATTTACCTCTTCTCCCTAAAACTCTACTACTGAGCCTGACTTCTGCGTTACTCACATGGTGACACCACGGAATACGGCCCATACTACGAAGGAAACGGTGGTCGAACGCCTGGAACCCTCACATATCTCCCACCTTCAATGTCCATATTTCACAGCCATGTAGTAGAACAGAGCGGGCTGCTGTGTAGTACACACGACGGTTATTAGACAATCAGATATCACGGTGGCGCCATAGGTGGCGTAACTTGCAAAAGCCAGCCGGACTTTTTGTATTCGTGCTGAAATTTCGTCGGCCACAGAGCCACCAGGGCTGGGCAGGTCCTACTTTTCAGGTAAGGGAAGTAGTTGACACACTCAACTACTACACTCCCTGTTGTTAGCAGAGGCACTGTTGAAAACCAGTCGTGGAGCAATAACTTGCATTTGGGTGTAGGTATGGATTAGGTTGAAATTCATTAGAAATCCATGGTTGTGATGCTGTTCACACGTTCAACTCTCATTTACGGCATTGTATTGTCTAATAAAATTTGTGAAAGAATAGTCACAAGTTCCACGATTGTGAGTGATGTAGTAACCAGAATAATACTTTCTCGAAAGCTTTTGCCGTATTTCACGAAAGAGCTATATTTATTATTATTTGTCCCTTGGGTTCCTAGTGAAACATAGGGCTTCAGTAGCACACCTCCATTGCACTCTCTTCTCTCCAGTCTTTCCAACCTCGCTCCACGACTTCTCACAAGCTTTCATTTCTTCGTCACATGATCTCCACCGTTTCTCCCTCTCCTCTGACACCCGACTCATCGTTTCCCCTTTGGATTCCACTCGACGACCTAGCTTGGCGCGTGAGGTCCCCAGTCTGCTTTCTCAGTGTATGCTGTGATTAGTTTCTAGTCAAGCTCTATTCCACCGTGTAGATCATCTTGCAGTACACAAAACATGTTAACTTCCCTACAAAAATCTACTTCAGGTTTAAAGACAAAGCACTAATAAATAATTTGTAGGTGGTTTGTATCGCAATCTTTTGCTAATTTAATGACTTTCCATGAGCTGAGAGTTTGAAAACACCACCTCATCCTATAGGTGTAAAACTTGGGAACTGTGGTAGAATTTAATTCCATATTAGATTTGTTTATTTGATCTATAACACACAGTGAGCTAATATCATTTACTTGATGACGTTTCAAGCATAAATGATTATTGCTCATAATCATATCAATGTGATATGATAGATTTTCTGATAACTGTCGAATTCAAGCCGTTTTTCGAACAGAGCTCTATCTCTACACTGACTTGTGACTGGTCACTGAAAATTCGGTTAACTGTGACAGTCAAAACCACAAAGTTTATCATAGTAGGAAAACCCACACTGCACGAGTGACTTTAAGGGTCACCCTAGCAACTGCTGAAATAGCCAACCACGTTTCAGTACTTTGGATTAGAATGAAACTTTGCATAAAACATAGAAACTTAACTGGTAATCTTAAGAATTGCTAGGATGGCCTTTAAAGTCATTCCACTGCACCGTCTCAGTAACTGGTTTCGAGCAGTATCAACTGAGTTACGTGATCCAACTGCTAGTCAGACCTTAAATTTGACTGAACCAGCAGGTAAAGATACTGAATCTCGCAACTACCTGCTCTTTATTCCAGTAAAAATCATTATTCTGGTGTATAAAAATGCAATCTGATTCTTATGTTAGTTGTTGATATTTCTACTTTCACATTGAGCGGCATGCTGGACCGAACCGATTGGTTGTTGTTAGTCTATGAGCTCCTATGCAGATGCCTTGTTGGTGCCTGAAGATGACTTATAATTGAATTTCATGAATAATAGCCAATAGTGGAATCCAGGACGCGTCAGCTACGTGTACGTCTATACCAGTGGTCGGTACTGTTCCCACTGAGATTTGAATTCAGGACCCTTCAGCTAACCATAAATCCTTGATTGACTTTAACTGCCAACCTAGCAACAACTGAAATAACCAATCAGACTCCTTTATTTTATGAAAATCTGCCTTTCTTGCCGAAACGAAAAAAAACTAAATGGTTATTACGAAAGTTGCTAGGGTGGTTTTTAAAGTCTTCCAAACCCTGGGTGTGTGAATATAACTGAGACATTTATGTTGGGCTTGCAACAACCAGCGTGAATAATAATATATTTCCTTTATTGTGAACCATTATTTTGTTAACAGCATAAATTTCTCAGTATATGGTATTGCCCTAGTTTACCCATTGTACAACATTCTTCAAATATATATTAACAATAGTGCTGGTTAACATTATAAAATAAAAAAATAACCGGACTGTTGAAATGCTTATTGACTTCATGTTCATGATAACTTCACTATTGAAAAGTAGGTTGATAAGACTACTTCTAGTATGATTTTCTTCACACAGTACACTAGATAACTAAGGTATGGTTGAATTTTTGTATGTAGTTCTGTGTGCATAAAGTTTAATATATTTGCTTCTTATCTTCCTTGAGGACAGATATGGAGAGAGGTGACGATGCAGGGGATGGCTGTTATCAGGTAAAATATTTTTAGCCAGCTGTCCACAATAGCTGTGATGTCTATCCCCAACCGTATTTTTCAGTACGGTTGGCAGTAAACCACTTGATTTACCAACAGCCTTGAAGATCCTACGCAATACAAATAGTCCTTTAGTCCGTTATCCAGGGAAGAATAAAAGGAAACAATACGTGTTTGTGGGCAAAGTGCAGAAATTAACAAAACGTAAAAGTAAAGGCTCAGTCATGCCATCTAGTCTGAGTTTCCTTATGTAAAAGGTCAAGCAAAGGATTTTCCTAGCAATCAGTAAGATATGAGGGGACCAAGAAAGATCAGAAGAAAAGCACAAGCCAAGGCAGATCAGGCTTGATACAGTCTCTACAATAGAACCATTTATAAGACAAGAGTCAAGGGACTGATCTTTTTCCGTCTTAAGGTAAAGTTCACCATCTGACATTTGGAGTGATTGAGTATGAGGCCATGTAAGGAAGACCAGTTATCATTTTCGGTTGAGAATTTATTAAACTTAGAACAATCTGAAAAGGAGATGATCAGCATGGATACTGTTACGACATCTGCGTACTTAACAAAGTTAGCTTTATTTAGGTTTTGTAAGTCATACAAAAAGGAAGAGAAAAGAAACGGAGAAAGAACAGGACCTTGAGGCATTCTGGATCTCTAAGTAGTGAAGCAGAGCACTTCTTTTTCTACAGAATGTAATGTCTTCTCTCAAAAATATAAGAGTCAAGCCAGTTCGTGATCCAAAACTCGATGTGAGTTCTGGTGAGCTTGTTCAATAAAAGAGGTCTAGGGACGGGATCAAAGGCAGAAGTATAATGGAAGAAGGCGGATCTAAGATACTCAGCACCTTTGTCCAGACTGGTAATAGTATTATAGTATAAAACAAAAGCAGTATCTAAGCCGCTCCTGTTGAGTTTGTAGGCAAATTGATTTGGATTTCATAAACCCTCCAAAGGAGGTCCAAGCACACGAAGTAACAGTTCCCCCACTGTTTTGAGTAATAGTGAGGTTACTATGATCAGTCGGAATTTCACTTTTGCTGCAGAAGATATGGACTTACGTACGGAACTATTTTAATTTCCTTCCAGGTGAGTGGTGCGTCACTTCTGGAAAAGGACTCATTGAAAATATTTGTGAGTGGATGACATAGAGTATCTCCACATTTCGTAAAAAGAATGCCTCGCTTTGCGAAAGTTTTAATGATGTTAAGCATTTGAACTCATCTGTTTCATTGAATTTAAGAAAACTTCTTTCTGTTCTGTGTGAAGAACTAGGTAAAATAACATTTTCAGGTTTACTTATGAGTAACTTGTTCAGTGTACAGACGTTGATTTAGGCTTCATTTCTGTTTTTTCTTGCCGATAAGATCCTCAAAAAGTCTCCTTATACTATACTATATGACATAATCTTCTGGTTATGCGTTAAATTTAGGCGTTTCATTTTAAATGTATTCAGGCAGTTAATTCTCTTAACACCAGCATTATCCATCTATTTGCACAGTTTTTCTTTTTCTCTTCTCAGTCTTTTTAATTGTGGAGAAGAAAGTCCATAGAACCTTAGAAAAATTATTTCAGTTGAACATCAAATAACTGGGCAAAATTTAAGATAGCGTGTAACAGGATCGACTGTGTCATCGAGAGCATCATTTTTAAATATTGCTAATTCTGTGTTTTTTAATATGCATCTTAGTTTATGTATTTTGTCAGATGTAAAGCCTCTGTATAACTATTGTAAAAGTGTAAGAGAAGGTTAAACCTACTTTGATTATTATATATAGAAGAAAATATATTCTGATGATATCTTGCCGTTGAATTGGAAGTATGTTGTCATACAAAGGTCTATGAGTTCCATCAGACTTGAACATTTGAGTTTTGTGCGTTCTGAAAGGTTCGTGCCTTCATTGAGCAGGAGAGACATCGTTTCCTTGGCCAGTTGAGGTCCGATGGATGTGTATAATGCTGTGACATTGAAGGATACCATTAATTCGTCGTTTTCTATCTTGCCGTTTTTGATATTTTCTAAAAATTCCGTTGGTAACTTGATGGAATATCCGCATAGTCGAACGAGGTGTTCCAGTTTTCTCGAAAGTTCTCTTCATGTGTTGGAGTTTCCAGAAGTGAGACCATTGGTCGTCGAGGGATATCGGGTTTGTGCAGTTTTAGTCTGCTGTAGGACCGAGGAAGGATAGGTGCATTCGATTTCGTACGCCATTTGTCATGCTTTGTTATTTCTTCTGCAACTTCATACTGAAGTTAGGGCTGATGATGTCGTCTAGAAAGACGATGAAACATTCACGACTGAACAACCCAGCTCAGAGAACAAAATACAATCAAGCTTGAAATTTTTGTGTGTAAATAAGAGGTCCAGAAGGTCACGGTGATTCTTTCTTCAAAAATAAACTATTAAACCAAAAATGTGTATAAAGTAGTACTCAACTCAAATGGAACTATCCTACAAGTAGTTGTTATCCTAAAACAAAATACTATACAAGGAAGATAAACTAGTCAGTAAAATAGCAATAAAATAATAACATGTGATATGGATATGGAGAATGAATTGTGTCCGAAATGTCATCCAGTCAGTGATACTGTTTCCCTATGTCACACATCTATTAAATACACTGAAATGGAAATGGAATTGTAGTCTACCACAGTTCGCCAGTTTCACTTTCTTATCAAAGATACACTAATGATAAATGAATCCAAATTTTTCCCAGTATATCCAGCACAAATAATGTGTGAGTCAGAAAGTCAACTCAACATTCAAAAATGGAAACTCATCAAACGCAAAGTAGCCATCATTTGATCGTTGGTCGTTGACCAGTGATTTTGTCTTCAACAAACTTGTTACCAATCATGCCAGCACTTTTTGTGTGCCTTGCATATAAACGACTGTCTTATTTTTTAATATGACTGAACGAAAATTCATGACAATACTGTATTTGTTGTGACTACTCATATTGATTAATTTTGGTCATTTCTATCTCTGAAATGAAGTGAATTTTGTGATGTGAGCGATAATCACCCAGCATCTCGTTTCAATCCACTCAATCTTGTATCATCATCATCATCATCATCGTCTATCAACATAGGACCAGGCATTACTGCGTAACGGTCCGAGTTGCCGCACCTCATATCATCATCATCAAGTAAAAAGGTAGTGAAGTGGGGAATATAGGAAAGAAAATTCAGTCAAAAGAAATATAAAGTACGGAAGGAGAGAAAAGAAGAATGAGAAAATGTTGAGATTCGGTAAGGCGTTAAGATGAGGATAATGGGTGTATACATCTGCGCCGCCGACATCGGTTCTCAGTCATATCACCTAGTCTCCAACCACTGGTTCCTCTTGTCCCACGGACCCCAACCGGCTAGTCTGCGTCGACCCACATGGTTCAAACCAACAGTCCAAAGCTTCATATGCTGATGCCATGTTTTAGTCTGGCCGCGTTGGACCTTTTTCCAGACTGGACCTACTTCAGCCAACATTGTGTGACTAGGTAATCGGTGACCAGGCATACGTAACACATGTCCCAGACAGCCTTCTCAGTCGATGAGGGTTCACAACCGTGTCAACTGATTTACCTCTTCTCCCTAAAACTCTACTACTGAGCCTGACTTCTGCGTTACTCACATGGTGACACCACGGAATACGGCCCATACTACGAAGGAAACGGTGGTCGAACGCCTGGAACCCTCACATATCTCCCACCTTCAATGTCCATATTTCACAGCCATGTAGTAGAACAGAGCGGGCTGCTGTGTAGTACACACGACGGTTATTAGACAATCAGATATCACGGTGGCGCCATAGGTGGCGTAACTTGCAAAAGCCAGCCGGACTTTTTGCATTCGTGCTGAAATTTCGTCGGCCACAGAGCCACCAGGGCTGGGCAGGTCCTACTTTTCAGGTAAGGGAAGTAGTTGACACACTCAACTACTACACTCCCTGTTGTTAGCAGAGGCACTGTTGAAAACCAGTCGTGGAGCAATAACTTGCATTTGGGTAGTGAGAATCGCGTCCCAAACATTCTCAAATTGGCACTCAAAGTGTCCGGAAAACTCTGCATATTGTCAGCATCTTCACCTAACAGGGCTATGTCATCTGCGTATTCTAGGTGTAACCGAGATTTTTTCGCGATTAGATCGACCTCTGTGTAGTCGGGTGATGAGAATGAGACCTCCATAATAATATCTATGATAAAATTATATAAGAATGGAGATAGTGGGCACACTTGTCGGGCACAAGTCGATGAGCACACCTTTTCCGGAAATCTCACCATAGGCTCTAACACGACCACAAGTGTTCGAGTAGAGAGCCTTCAATAATGCTGGTGTACTTACTCGGCACGCCTTTCAGTGAGAGATTGCCATAAAACCTCTCGATCGACGGAGTCGAATGCCGCCTTCAGGTCGAGAAATACAGCTTTTGTCGGGCGTCGGTAAGGGTGACTGTGTTCCAGAACCTGACGCAGTGTGAATATTTGGTCAATACACCTGCGGACGGGTCTAAAGCCTGCCTTATTTCCTATGGCTTGCTGTTCCCGAGCTCTACTCAGTCATCTAATGATTACAGAACCTAGAATCCTAGACACTATGTTCATCAACCTGTTTCCTCTGTGGTTATCACAAGAGGACTTCTCGCTTTCTTGGAGACTGGAATAATCAGTGATTTAGACCAGTCAGAGGAGATCGTATTTGATTTCCACATATTAGTTGACACTTTCGTTGACCTGACTAAGAGCACTCTGCCACCATCCTTGTATACCTCAGGAGTTAGTCTGCCTGGTCCTGCTGCCCCTCCTCGTTTCAAGTTAGCTACAACTTTCTCGACTTCTGCTAGTGTTAGGAGCCTATCTCAATGTTCCATTCAGGATCCGACTGGATAGTGGGCAACGTATTGGTGGCTGGAGGCCAGTTACACTGTTCCTCGAAGTGTTCTGACCATCGTTCCAGTCGTCTCCCCTGCGAGTTAATCGCAGACCCGTCCTTCTCCCCTATTGCCTTACTAACCGTTGTTAACCTTTACCCCTTAGTTTCCTTAATAAGTCTAAATAACTGTCCACTGTTACCAATCGATGCTGCCTTTTCCATGTTTTTAGCCTTCATTGCCCACCACTGTTTGCTTTCTATGTGCAGACTTTTTCTCAATCTACTTTTAAGTTGTGCTCGCTCTTCATTGTACTCAGAGCCTGCAGGCAGCGATGTATTTACGTGCATCCATTATTTAGGTGAATAACCGCACTCGGGTCCTGTATGTGAGTCTCACAAACGCGGCACACATCCATGACCCTAGTTGCTAGGGTCTTGTCCAATGAACCCTGTTGACCAACTTGACCAAGGGTACAGACATTGAAGGCGCCGATGTGAAATATGAGCGTAGTTTAAGGAGACCAGAGATGCTATTCTATGGATTCAGATTGTTGTCGAAGGCTGCAGAACTGAGAGAAATTGAAGATGATGTAATATCGTTAATTGAGAGGCGTAAAGGAAGATTAAAAGGTATTGGTGAATGAAGTGTATAGTGGTCTGACGGTAACTGAACAGAGAGATTTGTGAGGGCGGTTGACACTTCCCGGCTGCCCACACCGTTGAAGGCTATTTCTTCTCAAGGTACCTGAAAGAGATTTGTGTGACCTCAAAGCCCATCAAATATCTGCTTAAGGCCCGTCACACGCAGCCTTTTGTGTATGCTTGTTTTAAACTTCTGTTGTTTTGGGGCCGGATGGTCGAAAATAAGTGACAAATGAACCAACACCGCCGGCCCGGCAGACCGTAGGGTATGGTGGAATATGTTATTTTTGGGGCTGACCTTTCCTAACCCCTCCGTCCACTGAGAAGGCAGCATCAGCATGGCACTGCTGGTCATCCAAGGGAAACACCTTACTGCTATCACACCCCATCCAGCTATCAGCAGTACGACTTCGCCCTCAGACCCCCATCATAGTATAGTGATTTACACCACAAAGGTAACTGCTTTTAGTCTAGCCGCTATCCAACAGACCTTTCTGGTATGGTAGGACCTCGAGGGAACAAGTGTTCTATCAGAATAGCTCGTTGGGTCATCGGGATATACAAGCCCGACCACCATGTCAAGGTAGCATCTATCGGTCGGGTCAATCTTACTTACATACGAAATGATAAGAGTTTCCTCATATGAAACAATTTGAAATCTAGAAATTCTCCTACTCCCTGTGATAAACAACTTTGGTTGATTGAACTCCATCCATGAAAGCACTGCTTATGTTCACTGCCGTGAAGTGCTTACACTGTGAACAAATTCAGTTTGTCTTCAGAATCGCAAACTTCCACACACTTCGTTAACTCGACAAATTTGAAGGGAATGAGAAAAAACAGATTGATGGAATGAAATGAAGTCATTTTACTTCACGCATGTGAATTAGCTGTATACAACCTGAAATTTCCTCCATCTCAGTCGAGATGAATGATGATTTCCAAGTGATCACATCGATAATTCTATATCTCCAACAAAATGCTGTGAAGTGAACAAAGATTCTGAGCAAATGTGATCAAAGCTAGTTAGTTAGAAAGTAGGATATGATATAAATAGGATGAGAGCGAGTAACGGGGTGAAGAGAGATTAATCCCAGTCTCGTATCATTCACAATGTTCCTGCTTGATCAGAAGGGCTTCTTCGATGAATTCTTCGAGGATACTTCCCTAGTGTCTAGTTTCCATGTGTCTCTCTGCCTACTGCACTGGTACAAACTGTGCTCCCTTTCAAACTCAAATTTCTTGGCTTATGTTCATAAAATTGAGTAGATGGCCTTCTCTCATTCAGTTCTTCCCATGTGCCTGCTTCCATTGGAACAAGTGAATTGTCAAATGCATTTGGATGTGATGTGAGAAGGATATTTAAGCACTTTACAGTGACTACGTGAACACGTAGTAAACTGATGGACTAATCTCAACCCAGCTGAAGGGAAGCTTCCTTTCAGTACACATTTTATCTGAATATTTTGAAATCAGATTCCATCTGAGGCTGAAGTTGTCGACAAAATTACTAAAATACAGGTAGTATCGGACAGATATTTCTTCCTAGATCTCAGTGTTTCAGTATTGTGCATCAACAAACCTAAAAGGGAAACAGCTCACGATCATCGGTGTTACGGTGACCTCGCTGCCATTTAGGTACTGGATTAGAATCCACCAGCCCAAATTCCACTTCGTAATATGAGAAGGCCACTGTTCAATATTATTGATGGATATCCATTCGACGCCCACTGTCAGCTTGATTAATGGAATACTTCATACATTCCCATTGGGGATTCAGAAAATCCATCTCCAAACGAATTATTTATTATGTTTAAGATATCGCAGAAGTTGTTGCCTTTCAAAAATAACTAATCTGCGCATCTTTAGAGAACAAACTCCCAAGCTTAGCAAAGCACCTAATGTCATCAAATTTATCCAGTGATCTAAAACCAGGAGCCAAATTCACTTATTTTATTGATGTTTGTTTCTGTGTAATATTATTGACAGAATTAATCAGATTTCTAATCAGCAACTTTATGTTTTTTTCTAGAAATAGATATCATATTTTCACGAATCAACCATTATTCTTTGTTTGGGTACTCTATTGACATGTTATTGATTTCATTTTCATCGGAATACAGAATACCAAAGTTTATTTTCTCGTTCCACACTGTTTTTCCAATTACAGTTTTGTTTATTTCGCTATCCACAATTTAACGTTGACAAGTACACTTAAAATTTCATTATTGAAGTACGCGGTCCTCAATATATATCACTATAATCCTTTTTATAGCTAATATTGTTAATGTTTATATAAACAGCGTCTGTCACCTGTGTAAATATAACTAAGTTGAACTTGAAAAAGCAGAGACTGTTATTCCAAGTGCAAAAAGCAAATAAAAACTCTGTAACTTTTTCGGAATCAGCCATGGTGCATTCGGAAACACTTTCTATTGCTAATCATATTATCGGGTAGATACAGAAGCTTATCATTTGAGCTGTTGAGAACTATTGATGTGCAGTGCGAACGTCCCCTAAAATTGTTTACATTACAACTAGCCATACGGTAAAGGTAAAAACAATAGTAACTTGCAATAGTTTACCATGAATGGACTGACCTTCCACTAATAAGTACTCTGACGATATAGTCATGCTACCCAAAGCTCTAATAAGGTTAGGAGTATGTATGTACGTGTATAGCTTGATTATTTGACATACATTGTTCAGATATCAGATACAAAACATGGCTCCCTTAATTCAGTCTACTTGAACATCTGTTTCCACACTAAATAGAAATGTGGCTGAGTCATTTAACCATCTGCTTTATATGAGACATTGTTTTCATCCTAGTAGATTGATGTCTCCAAATCCCCACAACTCCCTCACTGCGCACTGCTGAGGAGTCCCATACTAGGACGAAACGTCTGTCCAGTGCTCCCAGGTTTCCTTTTTTCCTCCAATTGATGTCAGTCTACGATGAATAACAGCTTAAAAAAGAAGTGTCAAAATGTTTGATACTGTGGATTGCTAACTGTTGTAAAATAAGCCTAAGTTGAAATCAAGTCTCCAATCGATGATAGTCAGTAAAGGAAACTGCCTTCAAATTAATAAGTCTCTACTAAATAACAAATGAGAAAGGAAATATGTTAGAAAAAAGGTTGGTTAAATGTCAGTGAGAAAGAGAATCATATTCAAAATGAGATGTGTGCAGCTAAATTGAGAGTTATTTTAACGACGAATTGATAAGATCAATACAAAAAGTTTATTGGATCTAAGGACTTACCATGTTTTTAAGTGAATGAAGAAAAGTCAATGGAAAACATCCATGACATCACTTACATTTTATTCAGAGTACTTTTGAATTCTGTAAACTACACGAGGTGACTCTTCAGAAATTCTGTTTTCAATTTCAAATAAATGTTTTAAGATGGAGCTTTCAGCTGATTTTGATTCGTCCCCACTAACCTTCGTTGGAAGGTGTTTGCATCGATGCTGAACAATGTACGTCTGTTTACGGCCTAGAGTTGCGGTTTTCTGTCATACACTAACTGAAAGGACGACTTCTTGATTGCTGCTTGTACAGAGGCATGATGTGCTAATAATATTAACGGCAGTTCTGTCTCCCGATTCCCTCCATTCGAAGCCAGCCACTTCTGAAGTGTGCAGTTATTCCGTTCTGTCAAACCATAAGTCTGCGGTTGATACGATATCTTTCCTATACTCTTAATATCGAGCTACTCCAAATAGGATTTGAATCCTTTAAACTCAAAACAAGGATTTTAGTCGGTCAATATCATCCTGAGGCTCGATATCAAAAGGATAAGAACGACACCGTATCACCTGCAGATTTTTGTCTTGACAGAAAGGAATAACTGCACACTTCAGAAGTGGCTGGCTTCGAAAGGAGGGAATTGGCAGACAGAACTGCCATTAATATTATTAGCACATCATGCCTCTGTACAAGCAACAATCAAGAAATCGTCCTAGTTAATGTATGGTTGGAAACCATTGCTCCCAATACATAGTAAGACCTAACCCCAACAGCAGCCATGGAACATGACAAGATTGATAAAGGAGTGGAAGCAGCTAATCAGAAATGTGAAACAAAAACGGAAAGTTGATGCTGAAAAATCCGAGCAGAGAGAAGGAAGTAAATAGAAACTGTTTGAGGTCGAAGATAAAGTGAAATGTAGAGAACGAGGATATACTTCAGGAGGTGATTGCGGTACAGGAAAACTGCTCCCGAAGTGGGAAGGACCATACATGGTTACCGAGAGACATGATTCTGTTTATGTCACCAAAAAGGAGACAAGAGTAAACGCCAGCCTACTTCAAAAATGGAGACGGTGGGAAAAAGAAGAAACTTGGCATGAATACCAAAAGAAGAAAACACCGAGACGATCAGCACGTCTGCAAACCTGAGATTTTGACGCGGTGATAAGTACAGTGGGCGTTGCTGATCAGAATAGATATAAGTAGTATATGTTGAGAGAGCGGCAGAAATCACAAGTAATTACCAACAATGAGTAAAGGTTCTGCCCAGAGAAACGCAAGAAACAATGCGGGCGTCTTAAAAGCAAATCAAGATAAAAGCAGAAGAGGAAATGAAACATATTGTGCAGATGACTATTTTAATGGAAGGTGTACATTATTTCATGAGTATTGTGCAAAATCTCATTTAAACATTTCTTCCTGCGTCTAATTCTTGTCATTCCTTATAAAACGGATGGAAAAGCTAGTAAACCATGTGAACAGAATTACATCAAGAAACACTCAAGGTTAAAGGGGGATACATTAGTGCTTATGATCACATCAAACACTAAAAGGCTTAGAATTTTGAAATAATGGAGAATATTTGTAGCTCAGGTGGATGGTCTTGGTTGTATTGTGTTCTCTGAACTGGGTTGTTTAATCGTGAAGCTTTCATCGCCTTGCTAGACGACATCATCACCGCTAACTTCAGTATGAAGTGAGCTGTCAATATCTCTCCATGGGTGATTTAGTAGCTTGCTTTGACGATGTGGTCTGTGATTGGTTGTTTCCTTCGATTCTTGTGTCATCGATTGTATAGACTTTCCTGTTGGCTGTTCCTCTGCTTCACCTCTGACCTTTCTGTCGTTTATCATTTTTCTTATTGGTTGATAGATCGGGTCTATGTCTGTACATGTGTTGATTGCTGACTGACCTGAATGCCAAGCTTCTATGAATTCTCTGATATTTCTTGTGTTTTCTGTGTCCAAAATTTCTACATTGTCAAAATTAAATTCATATCCATAATTATCCACTTGCATTGGAATGAGTGACGAAACGTCGTGGAGTTTAATAGACAATTGGTGCTCATATAGAAGAGGGCGGCCACTTTGTCTAATGTAGTGTTGACTACAGTTATTGCAGTTGATTTTGTTGATGATAGTTACTTTGTCTTCTTTGGTTGTTGAATTCTTTGGTCTGCATAATAGTGTTTGGAGGGAATTCGTTGGTATATGAGCCACACCAATTCCAAGTGGTTTCAGTAATCTTGTCGTGATTTCTGATATGTTGTTTCTGTATGGTTGAATGATGCGTTTATTGATTTCTGTCGATGACTGTGGTTGATGATGTACGGGATAGGCATCTTCTGACAAAGTTTCGTGGGTAGCCGTTCTTCTTTAGGATGGATATCGAGTAACTTTCTTCGTTTCTCCGTGAGGTTGTTGTGCTGCAGTGTATTCTCGCTCTTTTGAATAGAGTCTACACGCCACTGATTTTGTGTGTTTTTGGGTTGTTGCTATTGTAGTTGAGGATTTGGTCAGTGTATGTTGGCTTCCTGTACACTTGGGTTTCCAGCATTTGTCCTACTGACTAAAACATCCAGAAATGGTAGTTAGTTGTTTGACTCTTTCTCCACTGTGAATTTGGTGTCATTGAAAACGTTGTTGATCAAACTGTGGGTGTTTTCTATATCGTCTTTTTAATAATGCCAAAAGTGTCGTCCACATATCGAATCCAATGTTGTGGTTTGATTACAGGAAGAATGATGGCTTCCAGTCTCTGCATCACTGCTTCTGCAATTATTCCGGATATCGGCGATCCCATTGGGGTTCCTTTCATCTGTTTGTATATCTTGCCGTTGAATTGGAAGTATGTTGTCATACAAAGGTCTATGAGTTCCATCAGACTTGAACATTTGAGTTTTGTGCGTTCTGAAAGGTTCGTGCCTTCATTGAGCAGGAGAGACATCGTTTCCTTGGCCAGTTGAGGTCCGATGGATGTGTATAATGCTGTGACATTGAAGGATACCATTAATTCGTCGTTTTCTATCTTGCCGTTTTTGATATTTTCTAAAAATTCCGTTGGTAACTTGATGGAATATCCGCATAGTCGAACGAGGTGTTCCAGTTTTCTCGAAAGTTCTCTTCATGTGTTGGAGTTTCCAGAAGTGAGACCATTGGTCGTCGAGGGATATCGGGTTTGTGCAGTTTTAGTCTGCTGTAGGACCGAGGAAGGATAGGTGCATTCGATTTCGTACGCCATTTGTCATGCTTTGTTATTTCTTCTGCAACTTCATACTGAAGTTAGGGCTGATGATGTCGTCTAGAAAGACGATGAAACATTCACGACTGAACAACCCAGCTCAGAGAACAAAATACAATCAAGCTTGAAATTTTTGTGTGTAAATAAGAGGTCCAGAAGGTCACGGTGATTCTTTCTTCAAAAATAAACTATTAAACCAAAAATGTGTATAAAGTAGTACTCAACTCAAATGGAACTATCCTACAAGTAGTTGTTATCCTAAAACAAAATACTATACAAGGAAGATAAACTAGTCAGTAAGATAGCAATAAAATAATAACATGTGATATGGATATGGAGAATGAATTGTGTCCGAAATGTCATCCAGTCAGTGATACTGTTTCCCTATGTCACACATCTATTAAATACACTGAAATGGAAATGGAATTGTAGTCTACCACAGTTCGCCAGTTTCACTTTCTTATCAAAGATACACTAATGATAAATGAATCCAAATTTTTCCCAGTATATCCAGCACAAATAATGTGTGAGTCAGAAAGTCAACTCAACATTCAAAAATGGAAACTCATCAAACGCAAAGTAGCCATCATTTGATCGTTGGTCGTTGACCAGTGATTTTGTCTTCAACAAACTTGTTACCAATCATGCCAGCACTTTTTGTGTGCCTTGCATATAAACGACTGTCTTATTTTTTAATATGACTGAACGAAAATTCATGACAATACTGTATTTGTTGTGACTACTCATATTGATTAATTTTGGTCATTTCTATCTCTGAAATGAAGTGAATTTTGTGATGTGAGCGATAATCACCCAGCATCTCGTTTCAATCCACTCAATCTTGTATCATCATCATCATCATCATCGTCTATCAACATAGGACCAGGCATTACTGCGTAACGGTCCGAGTTGCCGCACCTCATATCATCATCATCAAGTAAAAAGGTAGTGAAGTGGGGAATATAGGAAAGAAAATTCAGTCAAAAGAAATATAAAGTACGGAAGGAGAGAAAAGAAGAATGAGAAAATGTTGAGATTCGGTAAGGCGTTAAGATGAGGATAATGGGTGTATACATCTGCGCCGCCGACATCGGTTCTCAGTCATATCACCTAGTCTCCAACCACTGGTTCCTCTTGTCCCACGGACCCCAACCGGCTAGTCTGCGTCGACCCACATGGTTCAAACCAACAGTCCAAAGCTTCATATGCTGATGCCATGTTTTAGTCTGGCCGCGTTGGACCTTTTTCCAGACTGGACCTACTTCAGCCAACATTGTGTGACTAGGTAATCGGTGACCAGGCATACGTAACACATGTCCCAGACAGCCTTCTCAGTCGATGAGGGTTCACAACCGTGTCAACTGATTTACCTCTTCTCCCTAAAACTCTACTACTGAGCCTGACTTCTGCGTTACTCACATGGTGACACCACGGAATACGGCCCATACTACGAAGGAAACGGTGGTCGAACGCCTGGAACCCTCACATATCTCCCACCTTCAATGTCCATATTTCACAGCCATGTAGTAGAACAGAGCGGGCTGCTGTGTAGTACACACGACGGTTATTAGACAATCAGATATCATGGTGGCGCCATAGGTGGCGTAACTTGCAAAAGCCAGCCGGACTTTTTGTATTCGTGCTGAAATTTCGTCGGCCACAGAGCCACCAGGGCTGGGCAGGTCCTACTTTTCAGGTAAGGGAAGTAGTTGACACACTCAACTACTACACTCCCTGTTGTTAGCAGAGGCACTGTTGAAAACCAGTCGTGGAGCAATAACTTGCATTTGGGTGTAGGTATGGATTAGGTTGAAATTCATTAGAAATCCATGGTTGTGATGCTGTTCACACGTTCAACTCTCATTTACGGCATTGTATTGTCTAATAAAATTTGTGAAAGAATAGTCACAAGTTCCACGATTGTGAGTGATGTAGTAACCAGAATAATACTTTCTCGAAAGCTTTTGCCGTATTTCACGAAAGAGCTATATTTATTATTATTTGTCCCTTGGGTTCCTAGTGAAACATAGGGCTTCAGTAGCACACCTCCATTGCACTCTCTTCTCTCCAGTCTTTCCAACCTCGCTCCACGACTTCTCACAAGCTTTCATTTCTTCGTCACATGATCTCCACCGTTTCTCCCTCTCCTCTGACACCCGACTCATCGTTTCCCCTTTGGATTCCACTCGACGACCTAGCTTGGGGCGTGAGGTCCCCAGTCTGCTTTCTCAGTGTATGCTGTGATTAGTTTCTAGTCAAGCTCTATTCCACCGTGTAGATCATCTTGCAGTACACAAAACATGTTAACTTCCCTACAAAAATCTACTTCAGGTTTAAAGACAAAGCACTAATAAATAATTTGTAGGTGGTTTGTATCGCAATCTTTTGCTAATTTAATGACTTTCCATGAGCTGAGAGTTTGAAAACACCACCTCATCCTATAGGTGTAAAACTTGGGAACTGTGGTAGAATTTAATTCCATATTAGATTTGTTTATTTGATCTATAACACACAGTGAGCTAATATCATTTACTTGATGACGTTTCAAGCATAAATGATTATTGCTCATAATCATATCAATGTGATATGATAGATTTTCTGATAACTGTCGAATTCAAGCCGTTTTTCGAACAGAGCTCTATCTCTACACTGACTTGTGACTGGTCACTGAAAATTCGGTTAACTGTGACAGTCAAAACCACAAAGTTTATCATAGTAGGAAAACCCACACTGCACGAGTGACTTTAAGGGTCACCCTAGCAACTGCTGAAATAGCCAACCACGTTTCAGTACTTTGGATTAGAATGAAACTTTGCATAAAACATAGAAACTTAACTGGTAATCTTAAGAATTGCTAGGATGGCCTTTAAAGTCATTCCACTGCACCGTCTCAGTAACTGGTTTCGAGCAGTATCAACTGAGTTACGTGATCCAACTGCTAGTCAGACCTTAAATTTGACTGAACCAGCAGGTAAAGATACTGAATCTCGCAACTACCTGCTCTTTATTCCAGTAAAAATCATTATTCTGGTGTATAAAAATGCAATCTGATTCTTATGTTAGTTGTTGATATTTCTACTTTCACATTGAGCGGCATGCTGGACCGAACCGATTGGTTGTTGTTAGTCTATGAGCTCCTATGCAGATGCCTTGTTGGTGCCTGAAGATGACTTATAATTGAATTTCATGAATAATAGCCAATAGTGGAATCCAGGACGCGTCAGCTACGTGTACGTCTATACCAGTGGTCGGTACTGTTCCCACTGAGATTTGAATTCAGGACCCTTCAGCTAACCATAAATCCTTGATTGACTTTAACTGCCAACCTAGCAACAACTGAAATAACCAATCAGACTCCTTTATTTTATGAAAATCTGCCTTTCTTGCCGAAACGAAAAAAAACTAAATGGTTATTACGAAAGTTGCTAGGGTGGTTTTTAAAGTCTTCCAAACCCTGGGTGTGTGAATATAACTGAGACATTTATGTTGGGCTTGCAACAACCAGCGTGAATAATAATATATTTCCTTTATTGTGAACCATTATTTTGTTAACAGCATAAATTTCTCAGTATATGGTATTGCCCTAGTTTACCCATTGTACAACATTCTTCAAATATATATTAACAATAGTGCTGGTTAACATTATAAAATAAAAAAATAACCGGACTGTTGAAATGCTTATTGACTTCATGTTCATGATAACTTCACTATTGAAAAGTAGGTTGATAAGACTACTTCTAGTATGATTTTCTTCACACAGTACACTAGATAACTAAGGTATGGTTGAATTTTTGTATGTAGTTCTGTGTGCATAAAGTTTAATATATTTGCTTCTTATCTTCCTTGAGGACAGATATGGAGAGAGGTGACGATGCAGGGGATGGCTGTTATCAGGTAAAATATTTTTAGCCAGCTGTCCACAATAGCTGTGATGTCTATCCCCAACCGTATTTTTCAGTACGGTTGGCAGTAAACCACTTGATTTACCAACAGCCTTGAAGATCCTACGCAATACAAATAGTCCTTTAGTCCGTTATCCAGGGAAGAATAAAAGGAAACAATACGTGTTTGTGGGCAAAGTGCAGAAATTAACAAAACGTAAAAGTAAAGGCTCAGTCATGCCATCTAGTCTGAGTTTCCTTATGTAAAAGGTCAAGCAAAGGATTTTCCTAGCAATCAGTAAGATATGAGGGGACCAAGAAAGATCAGAAGAAAAGCACAAGCCAAGGCAGATCAGGCTTGATACAGTCTCTACAATAGAACCATTTATAAGACAAGAGTCAAGGGACTGATCTTTTTCCGTCTTAAGGTAAAGTTCACCATCTGACATTTGGAGTGATTGAGTATGAGGCCATGTAAGGAAGACCAGTTATCATTTTCGGTTGAGAATTTATTAAACTTAGAACAATCTGAAAAGGAGATGATCAGCATGGATACTGTTACGACATCTGCGTACTTAACAAAGTTAGCTTTATTTAGGTTTTGTAAGTCATACAAAAAGGAAGAGAAAAGAAACGGAGAAAGAACAGGACCTTGAGGCATTCTGGATCTCTAAGTAGTGAAGCAGAGCACTTCTTTTTCTACAGAATGTAATGTCTTCTCTCAAAAATATAAGAGTCAAGCCAGTTCGTGATCCAAAACTCGATGTGAGTTCTGGTGAGCTTGTTCAATAAAAGAGGTCTAGGGACGGGATCAAAGGCAGAAGTATAATGGAAGAAGGCGGATCTAAGATACTCAGCACCTTTGTCCAGACTGGTAATAGTATTATAGTATAAAACAAAAGCAGTATCTAAGCCGCTCCTGTTGAGTTTGTAGGCAAATTGATTTGGATTTCATAAACCCTCCAAAGGAGGTCCAAGCACACGAAGTAACAGTTCCCCCACTGTTTTGAGTAATAGTGAGGTTACTATGATCAGTCGGAATTTCACTTTTGCTGCAGAAGATATGGACTTACGTACGGAACTATTTTAATTTCCTTCCAGGTGAGTGGTGCGTCACTTCTGGAAAAGGACTCATTGAAAATATTTGTGAGTGGATGACATAGAGTATCTCCACATTTCGTAAAAGAATGCCTCGCTTTGCGAAAGTTTTAATGATGTTAAGCATTTGAACTCATCTGTTTCATTGAATTTAAGAAAACTTCTTTCTGTTCTGTGTGAAGAACTAGGTAAAATAACATTTTCAGGTTTACTTATGAGTAACTTGTTCAGTGTACAGACGTTGATTTAGGCTTCATTTCTGTTTTTTCTTGCCGATAAGATCCTCAAAAAGTCTCCTTATACTATACTATATGACATAATCTTCTGGTTATGCGTTAAATTTAGGCGTTTCATTTTAAATGTATTCAGGCAGTTAATTCTCTTAACACCAGCATTATCCATCTATTTGCACAGTTTTTCTTTTTCTCTTCTCAGTCTTTTTAATTGTGGAGAAGAAAGTCCATAGAACCTTAGAAAAATTATTTCAGTTGAACATCAAATAACTGGGCAAAATTTAAGATAGCGTGTAACAGGATCGACTGTGTCATCGAGAGCATCATTTTTAAATATTGCTAATTCTGTGTTTTTTAATATGCATCTTAGTTTATGTATTTTGTCAGATGTAAAGCCTCTGTATAACTATTGTAAAAGTGTAAGAGAAGGTTAAACCTACTTTGATTATTATATATAGAAGAAAATATATTCTGATGATATCTTGCCGTTGAATTGGAAGTATGTTGTCATACAAAGGTCTATGAGTTCCATCAGACTTGAACATTTGAGTTTTGTGCGTTCTGAAAGGTTCGTGCCTTCATTGAGCAGGAGAGACATCGTTTCCTTGGCCAGTTGAGGTCCGATGGATGTGTATAATGCTGTGACATTGAAGGATACCATTAATTCGTCGTTTTCTATCTTGCCGTTTTTGATATTTTCTAAAAATTCCGTTGGTAACTTGATGGAATATCCGCATAGTCGAACGAGGTGTTCCAGTTTTCTCGAAAGTTCTCTTCATGTGTTGGAGTTTCCAGAAGTGAGACCATTGGTCGTCGAGGGATATCGGGTTTGTGCAGTTTTAGTCTGCTGTAGGACCGAGGAAGGATAGGTGCATTCGATTTCGTACGCCATTTGTCATGCTTTGTTATTTCTTCTGCAACTTCATACTGAAGTTAGGGCTGATGATGTCGTCTAGAAAGACGATGAAACATTCACGACTGAACAACCCAGCTCAGAGAACAAAATACAATCAAGCTTGAAATTTTTGTGTGTAAATAAGAGGTCCAGAAGGTCACGGTGATTCTTTCTTCAAAAATAAACTATTAAACCAAAAATGTGTATAAAGTAGTACTCAACTCAAATGGAACTATCCTACAAGTAGTTGTTATCCTAAAACAAAATACTATACAAGGAAGATAAACTAGTCAGTAAAATAGCAATAAAATAATAACATGTGATATGGATATGGAGAATGAATTGTGTCCGAAATGTCATCCAGTCAGTGATACTGTTTCCCTATGTCACACATCTATTAAATACACTGAAATGGAAATGGAATTGTAGTCTACCACAGTTCGCCAGTTTCACTTTCTTATCAAAGATACACTAATGATAAATGAATCCAAATTTTTCCCAGTATATCCAGCACAAATAATGTGTGAGTCAGAAAGTCAACTCAACATTCAAAAATGGAAACTCATCAAACGCAAAGTAGCCATCATTTGATCGTTGGTCGTTGACCAGTGATTTTGTCTTCAACAAACTTGTTACCAATCATGCCAGCACTTTTTGTGTGCCTTGCATATAAACGACTGTCTTATTTTTTAATATGACTGAACGAAAATTCATGACAATACTGTATTTGTTGTGACTACTCATATTGATTAATTTTGGTCATTTCTATCTCTGAAATGAAGTGAATTTTGTGATGTGAGCGATAATCACCCAGCATCTCGTTTCAATCCACTCAATCTTGTATCATCATCATCATCATCATCGTCTATCAACATAGGACCAGGCATTACTGCGTAACGGTCCGAGTTGCCGCACCTCATATCATCATCATCAAGTAAAAAGGTAGTGAAGTGGGGAATATAGGAAAGAAAATTCAGTCAAAAGAAATATAAAGTACGGAAGGAGAGAAAAGAAGAATGAGAAAATGTTGAGATTCGGTAAGGCGTTAAGATGAGGATAATGGGTGTATACATCTGCGCCGCCGACATCGGTTCTCAGTCATATCACCTAGTCTCCAACCACTGGTTCCTCTTGTCCCACGGACCCCAACCGGCTAGTCTGCGTCGACCCACATGGTTCAAACCAACAGTCCAAAGCTTCATATGCTGATGCCATGTTTTAGTCTGGCCGCGTTGGACCTTTTTCCAGACTGGACCTACTTCAGCCAACATTGTGTGACTAGGTAATCGGTGACCAGGCATACGTAACACATGTCCCAGACAGCCTTCTCAGTCGATGAGGGTTCACAACCGTGTCAACTGATTTACCTCTTCTCCCTAAAACTCTACTACTGAGCCTGACTTCTGCGTTACTCACATGGTGACACCACGGAATACGGCCCATACTACGAAGGAAACGGTGGTCGAACGCCTGGAACCCTCACATATCTCCCACCTTCAATGTCCATATTTCACAGCCATGTAGTAGAACAGAGCGGGCTGCTGTGTAGTACACACGACGGTTATTAGACAATCAGATATCACGGTGGCGCCATAGGTGGCGTAACTTGCAAAAGCCAGCCGGACTTTTTGCATTCGTGCTGAAATTTCGTCGGCCACAGAGCCACCAGGGCTGGGCAGGTCCTACTTTTCAGGTAAGGGAAGTAGTTGACACACTCAACTACTACACTCCCTGTTGTTAGCAGAGGCACTGTTGAAAACCAGTCGTGGAGCAATAACTTGCATTTGGGTAGTGAGAATCGCGTCCCAAACATTCTCAAATTGGCACTCAAAGTGTCCGGAAAACTCTGCATATTGTCAGCATCTTCACCTAACAGGGCTATGTCATCTGCGTATTCTAGGTGTAACCGAGATTTTTTCGCGATTAGATCGACCTCTGTGTAGTCGGTTGATGAGAATGAGACTTCCATAATAATATCTATGATAAAATTATATAAGAATGGAGATAGTGGGCACACTTGTCGGGCACAAGTCGATGAGCACACCTTTTCCGGAAATCTCACCATAGGCTCTAACACGACCACAAGTGTTCGAGTAGAGAGCCTTCAATAATGCTGGTGTACTTACTCGGCACGCCCTTCAGTGAGAGATTGCCATAAATCCTCTCGATCGACGGAGTCGAATGCCGCCTTCAGGTCGAGAAATTTTGCTTTTGTCGGGCGTCGGTAAGGGTGACTGTGTTCCAGAACCTGACGCAGTTTGAATATTTGGTCAATACACCTGCGGACGGGTCTAAAGCCTGCCTTATTTCCTATGGCTTGCTGTTCCCGAGCTCTACTCAGTCATCTAATGATTACAGATCCTAGAATCCTAGACACTATGTTCATCAACCTGTTTCCTCTGTGGTTATCACATGAGGACTTCTCGCTTTCTTGTAGACTGGAATAATCAGTGATTTAGACCAGTCAGAGGAGATCGTATTTGATTTCCACATATTAGTTGACACTTTCGTTGACCTGACTAAGAGCACTCTGCCACCATCCTTGTATACCTCAGGAGTTAGTCTGCCTGGTCCTGCTGCCCCTCCTCGTTTCAAGTTAGCTACAACTTTCTCGACTTCTGCTAGTGTTAGGAGCCTATCTCAATGTTCCATTCAGTATCCGACTGGTTAGTGGGCAACGTATTGGTGGCTGTAGGCCAGTTACATTGTTCCTCGAATTGTTCTGACCATCGTTCCAGTCGTCTCCCCTGCGAGTTAATCGCAGACCCGTCCTTCTCCCCTATTGCCTTACTAACCGTTGTTAACCTTTACCCCTTAGTTTCCTTAATAAGTCTAAATAACTGTCTACTGTTACCAATCGATTCTGCCTTTTCCATGTTTTTAGCCTTCATTGCCCACCACTGTTTGCTTTCTATGTGCAGACTTTTTCTCAATCTACTTTTAAGTTGTGCTCGCTCTTCATTGTACTCAGAGCCTGCAGGCAGCGATGTATTTACGTGCATCCATTATTTAGGTGAATAACCGCACTCGGGTCCTGTATGTGAGTCTCACAAACGCGGCACACATCCATGACCCTAGTTGCTAGGGTCTTGTCCAATGAACCCTGTTGACCAACTTGACCAAGGGTACAGACATTGAAGGCGCCGATGTGAAATATGAGCGTAGTTTAAGGAGACCAGAGATGCTATTCTATGGATTTTTTTTTTTGTCGATGGCTGCAGAACTGAGAGAAATTGAAGATGATGTAGTATCGTTAATTGAGAGGCGTAAAGGAAGATTAAAAGGTATTGGTGAATGATGTGTATAGTGGTCTGACGGTAACTGAACAGAGAGATTTGTGAGGGCGGTTGACACTTCCTGGCTGCCCACACCGTTGAAGGCTATTTCTTCTCAAGGTACCTGAATGAGATTTGTGTGACCTCAAAGCCCATCAAATATCTGCTTAAGGCCCGTCACACGCAGCCTTTTGTGTATGCTTGTTTTTAACTTCTGTTGTTTTGGGGCCGTATGGTCGAAAATAAGTGACAAATGAACCAACACCGCCGGCCCGGCAGACCGTAGGGTATGGTGGAATATGTTATTTTTGGGGCTGACCTTTCCTAACCCCTCCGTCCACTGAGAAGGCAGCATCAGCATGGCACTGCTGGTCATCCAAGGGAAACACCTTACTGCTATCACACCCCATCCAGCTATCAGCAGTACGACTTCGCCCTCAGACCCCCATCATAGTATAGTGATTTACACTACAAAGGTAACTGCTTTTAGTCTAGCCGCTATCCAACAGACCTTTCTGGTATGGTAGGACCTCGAGGGAACAAGTGTTCTATCAGAATAGCTCGTTGGGTCATCGGTATATACAAGCCCGACCACCATGTCAAGGTAGCATCTATCGGTCGGGTCAATCTTACTTACATACGAAATGATAAGAGTTTCCTCATATGAAACAATTTGAAATCTAGAAATTCTCCTACTCCCTGTGATAAACAACTTTGGTTGATTGAACTCCATCTATGAAAGCACTGCTTATGTTCACTGCCGTGAAGTGCTTACACTGTGAACAAATTCAGTTTGTCTTCAGAATCGCAAACTTCCACACACTTCGTTAACTCGACAAATTTGAAGGGAATGAGAAAAATCAGATTGATGGAATGAAATGAAGTCATTTTACTTCACGCATGTGAATTAGCTGTATACAACCTGAAATTTTCTCCATCTCAGTCGAGATGAATGATGATTTCCAAGTGATCACATCGATAATTCTATATCTCCAACAAAATGCTGTGAAGTGAACAAAGATTCTGAGCAAATGTGATCAAAGCTAGTTAGTTAGAATGTAGGATATGATATAAATAGGATGAGAGCGAGTAACGGGTTGAAGAGAGATATATCCTAGTCTCGTTTCATTCACAATGTTCCTGCTTGATCAGAAGGGCTTCTTCGATGAATTCTTCGAGGATACTTCCTTAGTGTCTAGTTTCCATGTGTCTCTCTGCCTACTGCACTGTTACAAACTGTGCTCCCTTTCAAACTCAAATTTCTTGGCTTATGTTCATAAAATTGAGTAGATGGCCTTCTCTCATTCAGTTCTTCCCATGTGCCTGCTTCCATTGGAACAAGTGAATTGTCAAAGTCATTTGGATGTGATGTGAGAAGGATATTTAAGCACTTTACAGTGACTACGTGAACACGTAGTAAACTGATGGACTAATCTCAACCCAGCTGAAGGGAAGCTTCCTTCCAGTACACATTTTATCTGAATATTTTGAAATCAGATTCCATCTGAGTCTGAAGTTGTCGACAAAATTACTAAAATACAGGTAGTATCGGACAGATATTTCTTCCTAGATCTCAGTGTTTCAGTATTGTGCATCAACAAACCTAAATGGGAAACAGCTCACGATCATCGGTTTTACGGTGACCTCGCTGCCATTTAGGTACTGGATTAGAATCCACCAGCCTAAATTCCACTTCGTAATATGAGAAGGCCACTGTTCAATATTATTGATGGATATCCTTTCGACGCCCACTGTCAGCTTGATTAATGGAATACTTCATACATTCCCATTGGGGATTCAGAAAATCCATCTCCAAACGAATTATTTATTATGTTTAAGATATCGCAGAAGTTGTTGCCTTTCAAAAATAACTAATCTGCGCATCTTTAGAGAACAAACTCCTAAGCTTAGCAAAGCACCTAATGTCATCAAATTTATCCAGTGATCTAAAACCAGGAGCCAAATTCACTTATTTTATTGATGTTTGTTTCTGTGTAATATTATTGACAGATTTAATCAGATTTCTAATCAGCAACTTTATGTTTTTTTCTAGAAATAGATATCATATTTTCACGATTCAACCATTATTCTTTGTTTGGGTACTCTATTGACATGTTATTGATTTCATTTTCATCGGAATACAGAATACCAAAGTTTATTTTCTCGTTCTACACTGTTTTTCCAATTACAGTTTGTTTTATTTCGCTATCCACAATTTAACGTTGACAAGTACACTTAAAATTTCATTATTGAAGTACGCGGTCCTCAATATATATCACTATAATCCTTTTTATAGCTAATATTGTTAATGTTTATATAAACAGCGTCTGTCACCTGTGTAAATATAACTAAGTTGAACTTGAAAAAGCAGAGACTGTTATTCCAAGTGCAAAATGCAAATAAAAACTCTGTATCTTTTTCGGAATCAGCATGGGTGCATTCGGAAACACTTTCTATTGCTAATCATATTATCGGGTAGATACAGAAGCTTATCATTTGAGCTGTTTAGAACTATTGATGTGCAGTGCGAACGTCCCCTAAAATTGTTTACATTACAACTAGCCATACGGTAAAGGTAAAAACAATAGTAACTTGCAATAGTTTACCATGAATGGACTGACCTTCCACTAATAAGTACTCTGACGATATAGTCATGCTACCTAAAGCTCTAATAAGGTTAGGAGTATGTATGTACGTGTATAGCTTGATGATTTGACATACATTGTTCAGATATCAGATACAAAACATGGCTCCCTTAATTCAGTCTACTTGAACATCTGTTTCCACACTAAATAGAAATGTGGCTGAGTCATTTAACCATCTGCTTTATATGAGACATTGTTTTCATCCTAGTAGATTGATGTCTCCAAATCCCCACAACTCCCTCACTGCGCACTGCTGAGGAGTCCCATACTAGGACGAAACGTCTGTCCAGTGCTCCCAGGTTTCCTTTTTTCCTCCAATTGATGTCAGTCTACGATGAATAACAGCTTAAAAAAGAAGTGTCAAAATGTTTGATACTGTGGATTGCTAACTGTTGTAAAATAAGCCTAAGTTGAAATCAAGTCTCCAATCGATGATAGTCAGTAAAGGAAACTGCCTTCAAATTAATAAGTCTCTACTAAATAACAAATGAGAAAGGAAATATGTTAGAAAAAAGGTTGGTTAAATGTCAGTGAGAAAGAGAATCATATTCAAAATGAGATGTGTGCAGCTAAATTGAGAGTTATTTTAACGACGAATTGATAAGATCAATACAAAAAGTTTATTGGATCTAAGGACTTACCATGTTTTTAAGTGAATGAAGAAAAGTCAATGGAAAACATCCATGACATCACTTACATTTTATTCAGAGTACTTTTGAATTCTGTAAACTACACGAGGTGACTCTTCAGAAATTCTGTTTTCAATTTCAAATAAATGTTTTAAGATGGAGCTTTCAGCTGATTTTGATTCGTCCCCACTAACCTTCGTTGGAAGGTGTTTGCATCGATGCTGAACAATGTACGTCTGTTTACGGCCTAGAGTTGCGGTTTTCTGTCATACACTAACTGAAAGGACGACTTCTTGATTGCTGCTTGTACAGAGGCATGATGTGCTAATAATATTAACGGCAGTTCTGTCTCCCGATTCCCTCCATTCGAAGCCAGCCACTTCTGAAGTGTGCAGTTATTCCGTTCTGTCAAACCATAAGTCTGCGGTTGATACGATATCTTTCCTATACTCTTAATATCGAGCTACTCCAAATAGGATTTGAATCCTTAAACTCAAAACAAGGATTTTAGTCGGTCAATATCATCCTGAGGCTCGATATCAAAAGGATAAGAACGACACCGTATCACCTGCAGATTTTTGTCTTGACAGAAAGGAATAACTGCACACTTCAGAAGTGGCTGGCTTCGAAAGGAGGGAATTGGCAGACAGAACTGCCATTAATATTATTAGCACATCATGCCTCTGTACAAGCAACAATCAAGAAATCGTCCTAGTTAATGTATGGTTGGAAACCATTGCTCCCAATACATAGTAAGACCTAACCCCAACAGCAGCCATGGAACATGACAAGATTGATAAAGGAGTGGAAGCAGCTAATCAGAAATGTGAAACAAAAACGGAAAGTTGATGCTGAAAAATCTGAGCAGAGAGATGGAAGTAAATAGAATCTGTTTGAGGTCGAAGATAAAGTGAAATGTAGAGAACGAGGATATACTTCAGGAGGTGATTGCGGTACAGGAAAACTGCTCCCGAAGTGGGAAGGACCATACATGGTTACCGAGAGACATGATTCTGTTTATGTCACCAAAAAGGAGACAAGAGTAAACGCCAGCCTACTTCAAAAATGGAGACGGTGGTAAAAAGAAGAAACTTGGCATGAATACCAAAAGAAGAAAACACCGAGACGATCAGCACGTCTGCAATCCTGAGATTTTGACGCGTTGTTAAGTACAGTGGGCGTTGCTGATCAGAATAGATATAAGTAGTATATGTTGAGAGAGCGGCAGAAATCACAAGTAATTACCAACAATGAGTAAATGTTCTGCCCAGAGAAACGCAAGAAACAATGCGGGCGTCTTAAAAGCAAATCAAGATAAAAGCAGAAGAGGAAATGAAACATATTGTGCAGATGACTATTTTAATGGAAGGTGTACATTATTTCATGAGTATTGTGCAAAATCTCATTTAAACATTTCTTCCTGCGTCTAATTCTTGTCATTCCTTATAAAACGGATGGAAAAGCTAGTAAACCATGTGAACAGAATTACATCAAGAAACACTCAAGGTTAAAGGGGGATACATTAGTGCTTATGATCACATCAAACACTAAAAGGCTTAGAATTTTGAAATAATGGAGAATATTTGTAGCTCAGGTGGATGGTCTTGGTTGTATTGTGTTCTCTGAACTGGGTTGTTTAATCGTGAAGCTTTCATCGCCTTGCTAGACGACATCATCACCGCTAACTTCAGTATGAAGTGAGCTGTCAATATCTCTCCATGGGTGATTTAGTAGCTTGCTTTGACGATGTGGTCTGTGATTGGTTGTTTCCTTCGATTCTTGTGTCATCGATTGTATAGACTTTCCTGTTGGCTGTTCCTCTGCTTCACCTCTGACCTTTCTGTCGTTTATCATTTTTCTTATTGGTTGATAGATCGGGTCTATGTCTGTACATGTGTTGATTGCTGACTGACCTGAATGCCAAGCTTCTATGAATTCTCTGATATTTCTTGTGTTTTCTGTGTCCAAAATTTCTACATTGTCAAAATTAAATTCATATCCATAATTATCCACTTGCATTGGAATGAGTGACGAAACGTCGTGGAGTTTAATAGACAATTGGTGCTCATATAGAAGAGGGCGGCCACTTTGTCTAATGTAGTGTTGACTACAGTTATTGCAGTTGATTTTGTTGATGATAGTTACTTTGTCTTCTTTGGTTGTTGAATTCTTTGGTCTGCATAATAGTGTTTGGAGGGAATTCGTTGGTATATGAGCCACACCAATTCCATGTGGTTTCAGTAATCTTGTCGTGATTGCTGATATGTTGTTTCTGTATGGTTGAATGATGCGTTTATTGATTTCTGTCGATGACTGTGGTTGATGATGTACGGGATAGGCATCTTCTGACAAAGTTTCGTGGGTAGCCGTTCTTCTTTAGGATGGATATCGAGTAACTTTCTTCGTTTCTCCGTGAGGTTGTTGTGCTGCAGTGTATTCTCGCTCTTTTGAATAGAGTCTACACGCCACTGATTTTGTGTGTTTTTGGGTTGTTGCTATTGTAGTTGAGGATTTGGTCAGTGTATGTTGGCTTCCTGTACACTTGGGTTTCCAGCATTTGTCCTACTGACTAAAACATCCAGAAATGGTAGTTAGTTGTTTGACTCTGTCTCCACTGTGAATTTGGTGTCATTGAAAACGTTGTTGATCAAACTGTGGGTGTTTTCTATATCGTCTTTTTAATAATGCCAAAAGTGTCGTCCACATATCGAATCCAATGTTGTGGTTTGATTACAGGAAGAATGATGGCTTCCAGTCTCTGCATCACTGCTTCTGCAATTATTCCGGATATCGTCGATCCCATTGGGGTTCCTTTCATCTGTTTGTATATCTTGCCGTTGAATTGGAAGTATGTTGTCATACAAAGGTCTATGAGTTCCATCAGACTTGAACATTTGAGTTTTGTGCGTTCTGAAAGGTTCGTGCCTTCATTGATCAGGAGAGACATCGTTTCCTTGGCCAGTTGAGGTCCGATGGATGTGTATAATGCTGTGACATTGAAGGATACCAGTAATTCGTCGTTTTCTATCTTGCCGTTTTTGATATTTTTCTAAAATTCCGTTGGTAACTTGATGGAATATCCGCATAGTCGAACGAGGTGTTCCAGTTTTCTCGAAAGTTCTCTTCATGTGTGGGAGTTTCCAGAAGTGAGACTTTTTTTTTTCGAGGGATATCGGGTTTGTGCAGTTTTAGTCTGCTGTAGGACCGAGGAAGGATAGGTGCATTCGATTTCGTACGCCATTTGTCATGCTTTGTTATTTCTTCTGCAACTTCATACTGAAGTTAGGGCTGATGATGTCGTCTAGAAAGACGATGAAACATTCACGACTGAACAACCCAGCTCAGAGAACAAAATACAATCAAGCTTGAAATTTTTGTGTGTAAATAAGAGGTCCAGAAGGTCACGGTGATTCTTTCTTCAAAAATAAACTATTAAACCAAAAATGTGTATAAAGTAGTACTCAACTCAAATGGAACTATCCTACAAGTAGTTGTTATCCTAAAACAAAATACTATACAAGGAAGATAAACTAGTCAGTAAGATAGCAATAAAATAATAACATGTGATATGGATATGGAGAATGAATTGTGTCCGAAATGTCATCCAGTCAGTGATACTGTTTCCCTATGTCACACATCTATTAAATACACTGAAATGGAAATGGAATTGTAGTCTACCACAGTTCGCCAGTTTCACTTTCTTATCAAAGATACACTAATGCTAAATGAATCCAAATTTTTCCCAGTATATCCAGCACAAATAATGTGTGAGTCAGAAAGTCAACTCAACATTCAAAAATGGAAACTCATCAAACGCAAAGTAGCCATCATTTGATCGTTGGTCGTTGACCAGTGATTTTGTCTTCAACAAACTTGTTACCAATCATGCCAGCACTTTTTGTGTGCCTTGCATATAAACGACTGTCTTATTTTTTATTATGACTGAACGAAAATTCATGACAATTCTGTATTTGTTGTGACTACTCATATTGATTAATTTTGGTCATTTCTATCTCTGAAATGAAGTGAATTTTGTGATGTGAGCGATAATCACCCAGCATCTCGTTTCAATCCACTCAATCTTGTATCATCATCATCATCATCATCGTCTATCAACATAGGACCAGGCATTACTGCGTAACGGTCCGAGTTGCCGCACCTCATATCATCATCATTTTTTTTAAAGGTAGTGAAGTGGGGAATATAGGAAAGAAAATTCAGTCAAAAGAAATATAAAGTACGGAAGGAGAGAAAAGAAGAATGAGAAAATGTTGAGATTCGGTAAGGCGTTAAGATGAGGATAATGGGTGTATACATCTGCGCCGCCGACATCGGTTCTCAGTCATATCACCTAGTCTCCAACCACTGGTTCCTCTTGTCCCACGGACCCCAACCGGCTAGTCTGCGTCGACCCACATGGTTCAAACCAACAGTCCAAAGCTTCATATGCTGATGCCATGTTTTAGTCTGGCCGCGTTGGACCTTTTTCCAGACTGGACCTACTTCAGCCAACATTGTGTGACTAGGTAATCGGTGACCAGGCATACGTAACACATGTCCCAGACAGCCTTCTCAGTCGATGAGGGTTCACAACCGTGTCAACTGATTTACCTCTTCTCCCTAAAACTCTACTACTGAGCCTGACTTCTGCGTTACTCACATGGTGACACCACGGAATACGGCCCATACTACGAAGGAAACGGTGGTCGAACGCCTGGAACCCTCACATATCTCCCACTTTCAATGTCCATATTTCACAGCCATGTAGTAGAACAGAGCGGGCTGCTGTGTAGTACACACGACGGTTATTAGACAATCAGATATCACGGTGGCGCCATAGGTGGCGTAACTTGCAAAAGCCAGCCGGACTTTTTGTATTCGTGCTGAAATTTCGTCGGCCACAGAGCCACCAGGGCTGGGCAGGTCCTACTTTTCAGGTAAGGGAAGTAGTTGACACACTCAACTACTACACTCCCTGTTGTTAGCAGAGGCACTGTTGAAAACCAGTCGTGGAGCAATAACTTGCATTTGGGTGTAGGTATGGATTAGGTTGAAATTCATTAGAAATCCATGGTTGTGATGCTGTTCACACGTTCAACTCTCATTTACGGCATTGTATTGTCTAATAAAATTTGTGAAAGAATAGTCACAAGTTCCACGATTGTGAGTGATGTAGTAACCAGAATAATACTTTCTCGAAAGCTTTTGCCGTATTTCACGAAAGAGCTATATTTATTATTATTTGTCCCTTGGGTTCCTAGTGAAACATAGGGCTTCAGTAGCACACCTCCATTGCACTCTCTTCTCTCCAGTCTTTCCAACCTCGCTCCACGACTTCTCACAAGCTTTCATTTCTTCGTCACATGATATCCACCGTTTCTCCTTCTCCTCTGACACCCGACTCATCGTTTCCCCTTTGGATTCCACTCGACGACCTAGCTTGGCGCGTGAGGTCCCCAGTCTGCTTTCTCAGTGTATGCTGTGATTAGTTTCTAGTCAAGCTCTATTCCACCGTGTAGATCATCTTGCAGTACACAAATCATGTTAACTTCCCTACAAAAATTTACTTCAGGTTTAAAGACAAAGCACTAATAAATAATTTGTAGGTGGTTTGTATCGCAATCTTTTGCTAATTTAATGACTTTCCATGAGCTGAGAGTTTGAAAACACCACTTCATCCTATAGGTGTAAAACTTGGGAACTGTGGTAGAATTTCATTCCATATTAGATTTGTTTATTTGATCTATAACACACAGTGAGCTAATATCATTTACTTGATGACGTTTCAAGCATAAATGATTATTGCTCATATTCATATCAATGTGATATGATAGATTTTCTGATAACTGTCGAATTCAAGCCGTTTTTTGAACAGAGCTCTATCTCTACACTGACTTGTGACTGGTCACTGAAAATTCGGTTAACTGTGACAGTCAAAACCACAAAGTTTATCATAGTAGTAAAACCCTCACTGCACGAGTGACTTTAAGGGTCACCCTAGCAACTGCTGAAATAGCCAACCACGTTTCAGTACTTTGGATTAGAATGAAACTTTGCATAAAACATAGAAACTTAACTGGTAATCTTAAGAATTGCTAGGATGGCCTTTAAAGTCATTCCACTGCACCGTCTCAGTAACTGGTTTCGAGCAGTATCAACTGAGTTACGTGATCCAACTGCTAGTCAGACCTTAAATTTGACTGAACCTGCAGGTAAAGATACTGAATCTCGCAACTACCTGCTCTTTATTCCAGTAAAAATCATTATTCTGGGGTATAAAAATGCAATCTGATTCTTATGTTAGTTGTTGATATTTCTACTTTCACATTGAGCGGCATGCTGGACCGAACCGATTGGTTGTTGTTAGTCTATGAGCTCCTATGCAGATGCCTTGTTGTTGCCTGAAGATGACTTATAATTGAATTTCATGAATAATAGCCAATAGTGGAATCCAGGACGCGTCAGCTACGTGTACGTCTATACCAGTGGTCGGTACTGTTCCCACTGAGATTTGAATTCAGGACCCTTCAGCTAACCATAAATCCTTGATTGACTTTAACTGCCAACCTAGCAACAACTGAAATAACCAATCAGACTCCTTTATTTTATGAAATTCTGCTTTTCTTGCCGAAACGAAAAAAAACTAAATGGTTATTACGAAAGTTGCTAGGGTGGTTTTTAAAGTCTTCCAAACCCTGGGTGTGTGAATATAACGGAGACATTTATGTTGGGCTTGCAACAACCAGCGTGAATAATAATATATTTCCTTTATTGTGAACCATTATTTTGTTAACAGCATAAATTTCTCAGTATATGGTATTGCCCTAGTTTACCCATTGTACAACATTCTTCAAATATATATTAACAATAGTGCTGGTTAACATTATAAAATAAAAAATTAACCGGACTGTTGAAATGCTTATTGACTTCATGTTCATGATAACTTCACTATTGAAAAGTAGGTTGATAAGACTACTTCTAGTATGATTTTCTTCACACAGTACACTAGATAACTAAGGTATGGTTGAATTTTTGTATGTAGTTTCGTGTGCATAAAGTTTAATATATTTGCTTCTTATCTTCCTTGAGGACAGATATGGAGAGAGGTGACGATGCAGGGGATGGCTGTTATCAGGTAAAATATTTTTAGCCAGCTGTCCACAATAGCTGTGATGTCTATCCCCAACCGTATTTTTCAGTACGGTTGGCAGTAAACCACTTGATTTACCAACAGCCTTGAAGATCCTACGCAATACAAATAGTCCTTTAGTCCGTTATCCAGGGAAGAATAAAAGGAAAACATACGTGTTTGTGGGCAAAGTGCAGAAATTAACAAAACGTAAAAGTAAAGGCTCAGTCATGCCATCTAGTCTGAGTTTCCTTATGTAAAAGGTCAAGCAAAGGATTTTCCTAGCATTCAGTAAGATATGAGGGGACCAAGAAAGATCAGAAGAAAAGCACAAGCCAAGGCAGATCAGGCTTGATACAGTCTCTACAATAGAACCATTTATAAGACAAGAGTCAAGGGACTTATCTTTTTCCGTCTTAAGGTAAAGTTCACCATCTGACATTTGGAGTGATTGAGTATGAGGCCATGTAAGGAAGACCAGTTATCATTTTCGGTTGAGAATTTATTAATCTTAGAACAATCTGAAAAGGAGATGATCAGCATGGATACTGTTACGACATCTGCGTACTTAACAAAGTTAGCTTTATTTAGGTTTTGTAAGTCATACAAAAAGGAAGAGAAAAGAAACGGAGAAAGAACAGGACCTTGAGGCATTCTGGATCTCTAAGTAGTGAAGCAGAGCACTTCTTTTTCTACAGAATGTAATGTCTTCTCTCAAAAATATAAGAGTCAAGCCAGTTCGTGATCCAAAACTCGATGTGAGTTCTGGTGAGCTTGTTCAATAAAAGAGGTCTAGGGACCGGATCAAAGGCAGAAGTATAATGGAAGAAGGCGGATCTAAGATACTCAGCACCTTTGTCCAGACTGGTAATAGTATTATAGTATAAAACAAAAGCAGTATCTAAGCCGCTCCTGTTGAGTTTGTAGGCAAATTGATTTGATTTTCATAAACCCTCCAAAGGAGGTCCAAGCACACGAAGTAACAGTTCCCCCACTGTTTTGAGTAATAGTGAGGTTACTATGATCAGTCGGAATTTCACTTTTGCTGCAGAAGATATGGACTTACTTACGGAACTATTTTAATTTCCTTCCAGGTGAGTGGTGCGTCACTTCTGGAAAAGGACTCATTGAAAATATTTGTGAGTGGATGACATAGAGTATCTCCACATTTCGTAAACAGATTGCCTCGCTTTGCGAAAGTTTTAATGATGTTAAGCATTTGAACTCATCTGTTTCATTGAATTTATGAAAACTTCTTTCTGTTCTGTGTGAAGAACTAGGTTAAATAACATTTTCAGGTTTACTTATGAGTAACGTGTTCAGTGTACAGACGTTGATTTAGGCTTCATTTCTGTTTTTTCTTGCGACTAAGATCCTCAAAAAGTCTCCTTATACTATACTATATGACATAATCTTCTGGTTATGCGTTAAATTTAGGCGTTTCATTTTAAATGTATTCAGGCAGTTAATTCTCTTAACACCAGCATTATCCATCTATTTGCACAGTTTTTCTTTTTCTCTTCTCAGTCTTTTTAATTGTGGAGAAGAAAGTCCATAGAACCTTAGAAAAATTATTTCAGTTGAACATCAAATAACTGGGCAAAATTTAAGATAGCGTGTAACAGGATCGACTGTGTCATCGAGAGCATCATTTTTAAATATTGCTAATTCTGTGTTTTTTAATATGCATCTTAGTTTATGTATTTTGTCAGATGTAAAGCCTCTGTATAACTATTGTAAAAGTGTAAGAGAAGGTTAAACCTACTTTGATTATTATATATAGAAGAAAATATATTCTGATGATATCTTGCCGTTGAATTGGAAGTATGTTGTCATACAAAGGTCTATGAGTTCCATCAGACTTGAACATTTGAGTTTTGTGCGTTCTGAAAGGTTCGTGCCTTCATTGAGCAGGAGAGACATCGTTTCCTTGGCCAGTTGAGGTCCGATGGATGTGTATAATGCTGTGACATTGAAGGATACCATTAATTCGTCGTTTTCTATCTTGCCGTTTTTGATATTTTCTAAAAATTCCGTTGGTAACTTGATGGAATATCCGCATAGTCGAACGAGGTGTTCCAGTTTTCTCGAAAGTTCTCTTCATGTGTTGGAGTTTCCAGAAGTGAGACCATTGGTCGTCGAGGGATATCGGGTTTGTGCAGTTTTAGTCTGCTGTAGGACCGAGGAAGGATAGGTGCATTCGATTTCGTACGCCATTTGTCATGCTTTGTTATTTCTTCTGCAACTTCATACTGAAGTTAGGGCTGATGATGTCGTCTAGAAAGACGATGAAACATTCACGACTGAACAACCCAGCTCAGAGAACAAAATACAATCAAGCTTGAAATTTTTGTGTGTAAATAAGAGGTCCAGAAGGTCACGGTGATTCTTTCTTCAAAAATAAACTATTAAACCAAAAATGTGTATAAAGTAGTACTCAACTCAAATGGAACTATCCTACAAGTAGTTGTTATCCTAAAACAAAATACTATACAAGGAAGATAAACTAGTCAGTAAAATAGCAATAAAATAATAACATGTGATATGGATATGGAGAATGAATTGTGTCCGAAATGTCATCCAGTCAGTGATACTGTTTCCCTATGTCACACATCTATTAAATACACTGAAATGGAAATGGAATTGTAGTCTACCACAGTTCGCCAGTTTCACTTTCTTATCAAAGATACACTAATGATAAATGAATCCAAATTTTTCCCAGTATATCCAGCACAAATAATGTGTGAGTCAGAAAGTCAACTCAACATTCAAAAATGGAAACTCATCAAACGCAAAGTAGCCATCATTTGATCGTTGGTCGTTGACCAGTGATTTTGTCTTCAACAAACTTGTTACCAATCATGCCAGCACTTTTTGTGTGCCTTGCATATAAACGACTGTCTTATTTTTTAATATGACTGAACGAAAATTCATGACAATACTGTATTTGTTGTGACTACTCATATTGATTAATTTTGGTCATTTCTATCTCTGAAATGAAGTGAATTTTGTGATGTGAGCGATAATCACCCAGCATCTCGTTTCAATCCACTCAATCTTGTATCATCATCATCATCATCATCGTCTATCAACATAGGACCAGGCATTACTGCGTAACGGTCCGAGTTGCCGCACCTCATATCATCATCATCAAGTAAAAAGGTAGTGAAGTGGGGAATATAGGAAAGAAAATTCAGTCAAAAGAAATATAAAGTACGGAAGGAGAGAAAAGAAGAATGAGAAAATGTTGAGATTCGGTAAGGCGTTAAGATGAGGATAATGGGTGTATACATCTGCGCCGCCGACATCGGTTCTCAGTCATATCACCTAGTCTCCAACCACTGGTTCCTCTTGTCCCACGGACCCCAACCGGCTAGTCTGCGTCGACCCACATGGTTCAAACCAACAGTCCAAAGCTTCATATGCTGATGCCATGTTTTAGTCTGGCCGCGTTGGACCTTTTTCCAGACTGGACCTACTTCAGCCAACATTGTGTGACTAGGTAATCGGTGACCAGGCATACGTAACACATGTCCCAGACAGCCTTCTCAGTCGATGAGGGTTCACAACCGTGTCAACTGATTTACCTCTTCTCCCTAAAACTCTACTACTGAGCCTGACTTCTGCGTTACTCACATGGTGACACCACGGAATACGGCCCATACTACGAAGGAAACGGTGGTCGAACGCCTGGAACCCTCACATATCTCCCACCTTCAATGTCCATATTTCACAGCCATGTAGTAGAACAGAGCGGGCTGCTGTGTAGTACACACGACGGTTATTAGACAATCAGATATCACGGTGGCGCCATAGGTGGCGTAACTTGCAAAAGCCAGCCGGACTTTTTGCATTCGTGCTGAAATTTCGTCGGCCACAGAGCCACCAGGGCTGGGCAGGTCCTACTTTTCAGGTAAGGGAAGTAGTTGACACACTCAACTACTACACTCCCTGTTGTTAGCAGAGGCACTGTTGAAAACCAGTCGTGGAGCAATAACTTGCATTTGGGTAGTGAGAATCGCGTCCCAAACATTCTCAAATTGGCACTCAAAGTGTCCGGAAAACTCTGCATATTGTCAGCATCTTCACCTAACAGGGCTATGTCATCTGCGTATTCTAGGTGTAACCGAGATTTTTTCGCGATTAGATCGACCTCTGTGTAGTCGGGTGATGAGAATGAGACCTCCATAATAATATCTATGATAAAATTATATAAGAATGGAGATAGTGGGCACACTTGTCGGGCACAAGTCGATGAGCACACCTTTTCCGGAAATCTCACCATAGGCTCTAACACGACCACAAGTGTTCGAGTAGAGAGCCTTCAATAATGCTGGTGTACTTACTCGGCACGCCTTTCAGTGAGAGATTGCCATAAAACCTCTCGATCGACGGAGTCGAATGCCGCCTTCAGGTCGAGAAATACAGCTTTTGTCGGGCGTCGGTAAGGGTGACTGTGTTCCAGAACCTGACGCAGTGTGAATATTTGGTCAATACACCTGCGGACGGGTCTAAAGCCTGCCTTATTTCCTATGGCTTGCTGTTCCCGAGCTCTACTCAGTCATCTAATGATTACAGAACCTAGAATCCTAGACACTATGTTCATCAACCTGTTTCCTCTGTGGTTATCACAAGAGGACTTCTCGCTTTCTTGGAGACTGGAATAATCAGTGATTTAGACCAGTCAGAGGAGATCGTATTTGATTTCCACATATTAGTTGACACTTTCGTTGACCTGACTAAGAGCACTCTGCCACCATCCTTGTATACCTCAGGAGTTAGTCTGCCTGGTCCTGCTGCCCCTCCTCGTTTCAAGTTAGCTACAACTTTCTCGACTTCTGCTAGTGTTAGGAGCCTATCTCAATGTTCCATTCAGGATCCGACTGGATAGTGGGCAACGTATTGGTGGCTGGAGGCCAGTTACACTGTTCCTCGAAGTGTTCTGACCATCGTTCCAGTCGTCTCCCCTGCGAGTTAATCGCAGACCCGTCCTTCTCCCCTATTGCCTTACTAACCGTTGTTAACCTTTACCCCTTAGTTTCCTTAATAAGTCTAAATAACTGTCCACTGTTACCAATCGATGCTGCCTTTTCCATGTTTTTAGCCTTCATTGCCCACCACTGTTTGCTTTCTATGTGCAGACTTTTTCTCAATCTACTTTTAAGTTGTGCTCGCTCTTCATTGTACTCAGAGCCTGCAGGCAGCGATGTATTTACGTGCATCCATTATTTAGGTGAATAACCGCACTCGGGTCCTGTATGTGAGTCTCACAAACGCGGCACACATCCATGACCCTAGTTGCTAGGGTCTTGTCCAATGAACCCTGTTGACCAACTTGACCAAGGGTACAGACATTGAAGGCGCCGATGTGAAATATGAGCGTAGTTTAAGGAGACCAGAGATGCTATTCTATGGATTCAGATTGTTGTCGAAGGCTGCAGAACTGAGAGAAATTGAAGATGATGTAATATCGTTAATTGAGAGGCGTAAAGGAAGATTAAAAGGTATTGGTGAATGAAGTGTATAGTGGTCTGACGGTAACTGAACAGAGAGATTTGTGAGGGCGGTTGACACTTCCCGGCTGCCCACACCGTTGAAGGCTATTTCTTCTCAAGGTACCTGAAAGAGATTTGTGTGACCTCAAAGCCCATCAAATATCTGCTTAAGGCCCGTCACACGCAGCCTTTTGTGTATGCTTGTTTTAAACTTCTGTTGTTTTGGGGCCGGATGGTCGAAAATAAGTGACAAATGAACCAACACCGCCGGCCCGGCAGACCGTAGGGTATGGTGGAATATGTTATTTTTGGGGCTGACCTTTCCTAACCCCTCCGTCCACTGAGAAGGCAGCATCAGCATGGCACTGCTGGTCATCCAAGGGAAACACCTTACTGCTATCACACCCCATCCAGCTATCAGCAGTACGACTTCGCCCTCAGACCCCCATCATAGTATAGTGATTTACACCACAAAGGTAACTGCTTTTAGTCTAGCCGCTATCCAACAGACCTTTCTGGTATGGTAGGACCTCGAGGGAACAAGTGTTCTATCAGAATAGCTCGTTGGGTCATCGGGATATACAAGCCCGACCACCATGTCAAGGTAGCATCTATCGGTCGGGTCAATCTTACTTACATACGAAATGATAAGAGTTTCCTCATATGAAACAATTTGAAATCTAGAAATTCTCCTACTCCCTGTGATAAACAACTTTGGTTGATTGAACTCCATCCATGAAAGCACTGCTTATGTTCACTGCCGTGAAGTGCTTACACTGTGAACAAATTCAGTTTGTCTTCAGAATCGCAAACTTCCACACACTTCGTTAACTCGACAAATTTGAAGGGAATGAGAAAAAACAGATTGATGGAATGAAATGAAGTCATTTTACTTCACGCATGTGAATTAGCTGTATACAACCTGAAATTTCCTCCATCTCAGTCGAGATGAATGATGATTTCCAAGTGATCACATCGATAATTCTATATCTCCAACAAAATGCTGTGAAGTGAACAAAGATTCTGAGCAAATGTGATCAAAGCTAGTTAGTTAGAAAGTAGGATATGATATAAATAGGATGAGAGCGAGTAACGGGGTGAAGAGAGATTAATCCCAGTCTCGTATCATTCACAATGTTCCTGCTTGATCAGAAGGGCTTCTTCGATGAATTCTTCGAGGATACTTCCCTAGTGTCTAGTTTCCATGTGTCTCTCTGCCTACTGCACTGGTACAAACTGTGCTCCCTTTCAAACTCAAATTTCTTGGCTTATGTTCATAAAATTGAGTAGATGGCCTTCTCTCATTCAGTTCTTCCCATGTGCCTGCTTCCATTGGAACAAGTGAATTGTCAAATGCATTTGGATGTGATGTGAGAAGGATATTTAAGCACTTTACAGTGACTACGTGAACACGTAGTAAACTGATGGACTAATCTCAACCCAGCTGAAGGGAAGCTTCCTTTCAGTACACATTTTATCTGAATATTTTGAAATCAGATTCCATCTGAGGCTGAAGTTGTCGACAAAATTACTAAAATACAGGTAGTATCGGACAGATATTTCTTCCTAGATCTCAGTGTTTCAGTATTGTGCATCAACAAACCTAAAAGGGAAACAGCTCACGATCATCGGTGTTACGGTGACCTCGCTGCCATTTAGGTACTGGATTAGAATCCACCAGCCCAAATTCCACTTCGTAATATGAGAAGGCCACTGTTCAATATTATTGATGGATATCCATTCGACGCCCACTGTCAGCTTGATTAATGGAATACTTCATACATTCCCATTGGGGATTCAGAAAATCCATCTCCAAACGAATTATTTATTATGTTTAAGATATCGCAGAAGTTGTTGCCTTTCAAAAATAACTAATCTGCGCATCTTTAGAGAACAAACTCCCAAGCTTAGCAAAGCACCTAATGTCATCAAATTTATCCAGTGATCTAAAACCAGGAGCCAAATTCACTTATTTTATTGATGTTTGTTTCTGTGTAATATTATTGACAGAATTAATCAGATTTCTAATCAGCAACTTTATGTTTTTTTCTAGAAATAGATATCATATTTTCACGAATCAACCATTATTCTTTGTTTGGGTACTCTATTGACATGTTATTGATTTCATTTTCATCGGAATACAGAATACCAAAGTTTATTTTCTCGTTCCACACTGTTTTTCCAATTACAGTTTTGTTTATTTCGCTATCCACAATTTAACGTTGACAAGTACACTTAAAATTTCATTATTGAAGTACGCGGTCCTCAATATATATCACTATAATCCTTTTTATAGCTAATATTGTTAATGTTTATATAAACAGCGTCTGTCACCTGTGTAAATATAACTAAGTTGAACTTGAAAAAGCAGAGACTGTTATTCCAAGTGCAAAAAGCAAATAAAAACTCTGTAACTTTTTCGGAATCAGCCATGGTGCATTCGGAAACACTTTCTATTGCTAATCATATTATCGGGTAGATACAGAAGCTTATCATTTGAGCTGTTGAGAACTATTGATGTGCAGTGCGAACGTCCCCTAAAATTGTTTACATTACAACTAGCCATACGGTAAAGGTAAAAACAATAGTAACTTGCAATAGTTTACCATGAATGGACTGACCTTCCACTAATAAGTACTCTGACGATATAGTCATGCTACCCAAAGCTCTAATAAGGTTAGGAGTATGTATGTACGTGTATAGCTTGATTATTTGACATACATTGTTCAGATATCAGATACAAAACATGGCTCCCTTAATTCAGTCTACTTGAACATCTGTTTCCACACTAAATAGAAATGTGGCTGAGTCATTTAACCATCTGCTTTATATGAGACATTGTTTTCATCCTAGTAGATTGATGTCTCCAAATCCCCACAACTCCCTCACTGCGCACTGCTGAGGAGTCCCATACTAGGACGAAACGTCTGTCCAGTGCTCCCAGGTTTCCTTTTTTCCTCCAATTGATGTCAGTCTACGATGAATAACAGCTTAAAAAAGAAGTGTCAAAATGTTTGATACTGTGGATTGCTAACTGTTGTAAAATAAGCCTAAGTTGAAATCAAGTCTCCAATCGATGATAGTCAGTAAAGGAAACTGCCTTCAAATTAATAAGTCTCTACTAAATAACAAATGAGAAAGGAAATATGTTAGAAAAAAGGTTGGTTAAATGTCAGTGAGAAAGAGAATCATATTCAAAATGAGATGTGTGCAGCTAAATTGAGAGTTATTTTAACGACGAATTGATAAGATCAATACAAAAAGTTTATTGGATCTAAGGACTTACCATGTTTTTAAGTGAATGAAGAAAAGTCAATGGAAAACATCCATGACATCACTTACATTTTATTCAGAGTACTTTTGAATTCTGTAAACTACACGAGGTGACTCTTCAGAAATTCTGTTTTCAATTTCAAATAAATGTTTTAAGATGGAGCTTTCAGCTGATTTTGATTCGTCCCCACTAACCTTCGTTGGAAGGTGTTTGCATCGATGCTGAACAATGTACGTCTGTTTACGGCCTAGAGTTGCGGTTTTCTGTCATACACTAACTGAAAGGACGACTTCTTGATTGCTGCTTGTACAGAGGCATGATGTGCTAATAATATTAACGGCAGTTCTGTCTCCCGATTCCCTCCATTCGAAGCCAGCCACTTCTGAAGTGTGCAGTTATTCCGTTCTGTCAAACCATAAGTCTGCGGTTGATACGATATCTTTCCTATACTCTTAATATCGAGCTACTCCAAATAGGATTTGAATCCTTTAAACTCAAAACAAGGATTTTAGTCGGTCAATATCATCCTGAGGCTCGATATCAAAAGGATAAGAACGACACCGTATCACCTGCAGATTTTTGTCTTGACAGAAAGGAATAACTGCACACTTCAGAAGTGGCTGGCTTCGAAAGGAGGGAATTGGCAGACAGAACTGCCATTAATATTATTAGCACATCATGCCTCTGTACAAGCAACAATCAAGAAATCGTCCTAGTTAATGTATGGTTGGAAACCATTGCTCCCAATACATAGTAAGACCTAACCCCAACAGCAGCCATGGAACATGACAAGATTGATAAAGGAGTGGAAGCAGCTAATCAGAAATGTGAAACAAAAACGGAAAGTTGATGCTGAAAAATCCGAGCAGAGAGAAGGAAGTAAATAGAAACTGTTTGAGGTCGAAGATAAAGTGAAATGTAGAGAACGAGGATATACTTCAGGAGGTGATTGCGGTACAGGAAAACTGCTCCCGAAGTGGGAAGGACCATACATGGTTACCGAGAGACATGATTCTGTTTATGTCACCAAAAAGGAGACAAGAGTAAACGCCAGCCTACTTCAAAAATGGAGACGGTGGGAAAAAGAAGAAACTTGGCATGAATACCAAAAGAAGAAAACACCGAGACGATCAGCACGTCTGCAAACCTGAGATTTTGACGCGGTGATAAGTACAGTGGGCGTTGCTGATCAGAATAGATATAAGTAGTATATGTTGAGAGAGCGGCAGAAATCACAAGTAATTACCAACAATGAGTAAAGGTTCTGCCCAGAGAAACGCAAGAAACAATGCGGGCGTCTTAAAAGCAAATCAAGATAAAAGCAGAAGAGGAAATGAAACATATTGTGCAGATGACTATTTTAATGGAAGGTGTACATTATTTCATGAGTATTGTGCAAAATCTCATTTAAACATTTCTTCCTGCGTCTAATTCTTGTCATTCCTTATAAAACGGATGGAAAAGCTAGTAAACCATGTGAACAGAATTACATCAAGAAACACTCAAGGTTAAAGGGGGATACATTAGTGCTTATGATCACATCAAACACTAAAAGGCTTAGAATTTTGAAATAATGGAGAATATTTGTAGCTCAGGTGGATGGTCTTGGTTGTATTGTGTTCTCTGAACTGGGTTGTTTAATCGTGAAGCTTTCATCGCCTTGCTAGACGACATCATCACCGCTAACTTCAGTATGAAGTGAGCTGTCAATATCTCTCCATGGGTGATTTAGTAGCTTGCTTTGACGATGTGGTCTGTGATTGGTTGTTTCCTTCGATTCTTGTGTCATCGATTGTATAGACTTTCCTGTTGGCTGTTCCTCTGCTTCACCTCTGACCTTTCTGTCGTTTATCATTTTTCTTATTGGTTGATAGATCGGGTCTATGTCTGTACATGTGTTGATTGCTGACTGACCTGAATGCCAAGCTTCTATGAATTCTCTGATATTTCTTGTGTTTTCTGTGTCCAAAATTTCTACATTGTCAAAATTAAATTCATATCCATAATTATCCACTTGCATTGGAATGAGTGACGAAACGTCGTGGAGTTTAATAGACAATTGGTGCTCATATAGAAGAGGGCGGCCACTTTGTCTAATGTAGTGTTGACTACAGTTATTGCAGTTGATTTTGTTGATGATAGTTACTTTGTCTTCTTTGGTTGTTGAATTCTTTGGTCTGCATAATAGTGTTTGGAGGGAATTCGTTGGTATATGAGCCACACCAATTCCAAGTGGTTTCAGTAATCTTGTCGTGATTTCTGATATGTTGTTTCTGTATGGTTGAATGATGCGTTTATTGATTTCTGTCGATGACTGTGGTTGATGATGTACGGGATAGGCATCTTCTGACAAAGTTTCGTGGGTAGCCGTTCTTCTTTAGGATGGATATCGAGTAACTTTCTTCGTTTCTCCGTGAGGTTGTTGTGCTGCAGTGTATTCTCGCTCTTTTGAATAGAGTCTACACGCCACTGATTTTGTGTGTTTTTGGGTTGTTGCTATTGTAGTTGAGGATTTGGTCAGTGTATGTTGGCTTCCTGTACACTTGGGTTTCCAGCATTTGTCCTACTGACTAAAACATCCAGAAATGGTAGTTAGTTGTTTGACTCTTTCTCCACTGTGAATTTGGTGTCATTGAAAACGTTGTTGATCAAACTGTGGGTGTTTTCTATATCGTCTTTTTAATAATGCCAAAAGTGTCGTCCACATATCGAATCCAATGTTGTGGTTTGATTACAGGAAGAATGATGGCTTCCAGTCTCTGCATCACTGCTTCTGCAATTATTCCGGATATCGGCGATCCCATTGGGGTTCCTTTCATCTGTTTGTATATCTTGCCGTTGAATTGGAAGTATGTTGTCATACAAAGGTCTATGAGTTCCATCAGACTTGAACATTTGAGTTTTGTGCGTTCTGAAAGGTTCGTGCCTTCATTGAGCAGGAGAGACATCGTTTCCTTGGCCAGTTGAGGTCCGATGGATGTGTATAATGCTGTGACATTGAAGGATACCATTAATTCGTCGTTTTCTATCTTGCCGTTTTTGATATTTTCTAAAAATTCCGTTGGTAACTTGATGGAATATCCGCATAGTCGAACGAGGTGTTCCAGTTTTCTCGAAAGTTCTCTTCATGTGTTGGAGTTTCCAGAAGTGAGACCATTGGTCGTCGAGGGATATCGGGTTTGTGCAGTTTTAGTCTGCTGTAGGACCGAGGAAGGATAGGTGCATTCGATTTCGTACGCCATTTGTCATGCTTTGTTATTTCTTCTGCAACTTCATACTGAAGTTAGGGCTGATGATGTCGTCTAGAAAGACGATGAAACATTCACGACTGAACAACCCAGCTCAGAGAACAAAATACAATCAAGCTTGAAATTTTTGTGTGTAAATAAGAGGTCCAGAAGGTCACGGTGATTCTTTCTTCAAAAATAAACTATTAAACCAAAAATGTGTATAAAGTAGTACTCAACTCAAATGGAACTATCCTACAAGTAGTTGTTATCCTAAAACAAAATACTATACAAGGAAGATAAACTAGTCAGTAAGATAGCAATAAAATAATAACATGTGATATGGATATGGAGAATGAATTGTGTCCGAAATGTCATCCAGTCAGTGATACTGTTTCCCTATGTCACACATCTATTAAATACACTGAAATGGAAATGGAATTGTAGTCTACCACAGTTCGCCAGTTTCACTTTCTTATCAAAGATACACTAATGATAAATGAATCCAAATTTTTCCCAGTATATCCAGCACAAATAATGTGTGAGTCAGAAAGTCAACTCAACATTCAAAAATGGAAACTCATCAAACGCAAAGTAGCCATCATTTGATCGTTGGTCGTTGACCAGTGATTTTGTCTTCAACAAACTTGTTACCAATCATGCCAGCACTTTTTGTGTGCCTTGCATATAAACGACTGTCTTATTTTTTAATATGACTGAACGAAAATTCATGACAATACTGTATTTGTTGTGACTACTCATATTGATTAATTTTGGTCATTTCTATCTCTGAAATGAAGTGAATTTTGTGATGTGAGCGATAATCACCCAGCATCTCGTTTCAATCCACTCAATCTTGTATCATCATCATCATCATCATCGTCTATCAACATAGGACCAGGCATTACTGCGTAACGGTCCGAGTTGCCGCACCTCATATCATCATCATCAAGTAAAAAGGTAGTGAAGTGGGGAATATAGGAAAGAAAATTCAGTCAAAAGAAATATAAAGTACGGAAGGAGAGAAAAGAAGAATGAGAAAATGTTGAGATTCGGTAAGGCGTTAAGATGAGGATAATGGGTGTATACATCTGCGCCGCCGACATCGGTTCTCAGTCATATCACCTAGTCTCCAACCACTGGTTCCTCTTGTCCCACGGACCCCAACCGGCTAGTCTGCGTCGACCCACATGGTTCAAACCAACAGTCCAAAGCTTCATATGCTGATGCCATGTTTTAGTCTGGCCGCGTTGGACCTTTTTCCAGACTGGACCTACTTCAGCCAACATTGTGTGACTAGGTAATCGGTGACCAGGCATACGTAACACATGTCCCAGACAGCCTTCTCAGTCGATGAGGGTTCACAACCGTGTCAACTGATTTACCTCTTCTCCCTAAAACTCTACTACTGAGCCTGACTTCTGCGTTACTCACATGGTGACACCACGGAATACGGCCCATACTACGAAGGAAACGGTGGTCGAACGCCTGGAACCCTCACATATCTCCCACCTTCAATGTCCATATTTCACAGCCATGTAGTAGAACAGAGCGGGCTGCTGTGTAGTACACACGACGGTTATTAGACAATCAGATATCACGGTGGCGCCATAGGTGGCGTAACTTGCAAAAGCCAGCCGGACTTTTTGTATTCGTGCTGAAATTTCGTCGGCCACAGAGCCACCAGGGCTGGGCAGGTCCTACTTTTCAGGTAAGGGAAGTAGTTGACACACTCAACTACTACACTCCCTGTTGTTAGCAGAGGCACTGTTGAAAACCAGTCGTGGAGCAATAACTTGCATTTGGGTGTAGGTATGGATTAGGTTGAAATTCATTAGAAATCCATGGTTGTGATGCTGTTCACACGTTCAACTCTCATTTACGGCATTGTATTGTCTAATAAAATTTGTGAAAGAATAGTCACAAGTTCCACGATTGTGAGTGATGTAGTAACCAGAATAATACTTTCTCGAAAGCTTTTGCCGTATTTCACGAAAGAGCTATATTTATTATTATTTGTCCCTTGGGTTCCTAGTGAAACATAGGGCTTCAGTAGCACACCTCCATTGCACTCTCTTCTCTCCAGTCTTTCCAACCTCGCTCCACGACTTCTCACAAGCTTTCATTTCTTCGTCACATGATCTCCACCGTTTCTCCCTCTCCTCTGACACCCGACTCATCGTTTCCCCTTTGGATTCCACTCGACGACCTAGCTTGGCGCGTGAGGTCCCCAGTCTGCTTTCTCAGTGTATGCTGTGATTAGTTTCTAGTCAAGCTCTATTCCACCGTGTAGATCATCTTGCAGTACACAAAACATGTTAACTTCCCTACAAAAATCTACTTCAGGTTTAAAGACAAAGCACTAATAAATAATTTGTAGGTGGTTTGTATCGCAATCTTTTGCTAATTTAATGACTTTCCATGAGCTGAGAGTTTGAAAACACCACCTCATCCTATAGGTGTAAAACTTGGGAACTGTGGTAGAATTTAATTCCATATTAGATTTGTTTATTTGATCTATAACACACAGTGAGCTAATATCATTTACTTGATGACGTTTCAAGCATAAATGATTATTGCTCATAATCATATCAATGTGATATGATAGATTTTCTGATAACTGTCGAATTCAAGCCGTTTTTCGAACAGAGCTCTATCTCTACACTGACTTGTGACTGGTCACTGAAAATTCGGTTAACTGTGACAGTCAAAACCACAAAGTTTATCATAGTAGGAAAACCCACACTGCACGAGTGACTTTAAGGGTCACCCTAGCAACTGCTGAAATAGCCAACCACGTTTCAGTACTTTGGATTAGAATGAAACTTTGCATAAAACATAGAAACTTAACTGGTAATCTTAAGAATTGCTAGGATGGCCTTTAAAGTCATTCCACTGCACCGTCTCAGTAACTGGTTTCGAGCAGTATCAACTGAGTTACGTGATCCAACTGCTAGTCAGACCTTAAATTTGACTGAACCAGCAGGTAAAGATACTGAATCTCGCAACTACCTGCTCTTTATTCCAGTAAAAATCATTATTCTGGTGTATAAAAATGCAATCTGATTCTTATGTTAGTTGTTGATATTTCTACTTTCACATTGAGCGGCATGCTGGACCGAACCGATTGGTTGTTGTTAGTCTATGAGCTCCTATGCAGATGCCTTGTTGGTGCCTGAAGATGACTTATAATTGAATTTCATGAATAATAGCCAATAGTGGAATCCAGGACGCGTCAGCTACGTGTACGTCTATACCAGTGGTCGGTACTGTTCCCACTGAGATTTGAATTCAGGACCCTTCAGCTAACCATAAATCCTTGATTGACTTTAACTGCCAACCTAGCAACAACTGAAATAACCAATCAGACTCCTTTATTTTATGAAAATCTGCCTTTCTTGCCGAAACGAAAAAAAACTAAATGGTTATTACGAAAGTTGCTAGGGTGGTTTTTAAAGTCTTCCAAACCCTGGGTGTGTGAATATAACTGAGACATTTATGTTGGGCTTGCAACAACCAGCGTGAATAATAATATATTTCCTTTATTGTGAACCATTATTTTGTTAACAGCATAAATTTCTCAGTATATGGTATTGCCCTAGTTTACCCATTGTACAACATTCTTCAAATATATATTAACAATAGTGCTGGTTAACATTATAAAATAAAAAAATAACCGACTGTTGAAATGCTTATTGACTTCATGTTCATGATAACTTCACTATTGAAAAGTAGGTTGATAAGACTACTTCTAGTATGATTTTCTTCACACAGTACACTAGATAACTAAGGTATGGTTGAATTTTTGTATGTAGTTCTGTGTGCATAAAGTTTAATATATTTGCTTCTTATCTTCCTTGAGGACAGATATGGAGAGAGGTGACGATGCAGGGGATGGCTGTTATCAGGTAAAATATTTTTAGCCAGCTGTCCACAATAGCTGTGATGTCTATCCCCAACCGTATTTTTCAGTACGGTTGGCAGTAAACCACTTGATTTACCAACAGCCTTGAAGATCCTACGCAATACAAATAGTCCTTTAGTCCGTTATCCAGGGAAGAATAAAAGGAAACAATACGTGTTTGTGGGCAAAGTGCAGAAATTAACAAAACGTAAAAGTAAAGGCTCAGTCATGCCATCTAGTCTGAGTTTCCTTATGTAAAAGGTCAAGCAAAGGATTTTCCTAGCAATCAGTAAGATATGAGGGGACCAAGAAAGATCAGAAGAAAAGCACAAGCCAAGGCAGATCAGGCTTGATACAGTCTCTACAATAGAACCATTTATAAGACAAGAGTCAAGGGACTGATCTTTTTCCGTCTTAAGGTAAAGTTCACCATCTGACATTTGGAGTGATTGAGTATGAGGCCATGTAAGGAAGACCAGTTATCATTTTCGGTTGAGAATTTATTAAACTTAGAACAATCTGAAAAGGAGATGATCAGCATGGATACTGTTACGACATCTGCGTACTTAACAAAGTTAGCTTTATTTAGGTTTTGTAAGTCATACAAAAAGGAAGAGAAAAGAAACGGAGAAAGAACAGGACCTTGAGGCATTCTGGATCTCTAAGTAGTGAAGCAGAGCACTTCTTTTTCTACAGAATGTAATGTCTTCTCTCAAAAATATAAGAGTCAAGCCAGTTCGTGATCCAAAACTCGATGTGAGTTCTGGTGAGCTTGTTCAATAAAAGAGGTCTAGGGACGGGATCAAAGGCAGAAGTATAATGGAAGAAGGCGGATCTAAGATACTCAGCACCTTTGTCCAGACTGGTAATAGTATTATAGTATAAAACAAAAGCAGTATCTAAGCCGCTCCTGTTGAGTTTGTAGGCAAATTGATTTGGATTTCATAAACCCTCCAAAGGAGGTCCAAGCACACGAAGTAACAGTTCCCCCACTGTTTTGAGTAATAGTGAGGTTACTATGATCAGTCGGAATTTCACTTTTGCTGCAGAAGATATGGACTTACGTACGGAACTATTTTAATTTCCTTCCAGGTGAGTGGTGCGTCACTTCTGGAAAAGGACTCATTGAAAATATTTGTGAGTGGATGACATAGAGTATCTCCACATTTCGTAAAAAGAATGCCTCGCTTTGCGAAAGTTTTAATGATGTTAAGCATTTGAACTCATCTGTTTCATTGAATTTAAGAAAACTTCTTTCTGTTCTGTGTGAAGAACTAGGTAAAATAACATTTTCAGGTTTACTTATGAGTAACTTGTTCAGTGTACAGACGTTGATTTAGGCTTCATTTCTGTTTTTTCTTGCCGATAAGATCCTCAAAAAGTCTCCTTATACTATACTATATGACATAATCTTCTGGTTATGCGTTAAATTTAGGCGTTTCATTTTAAATGTATTCAGGCAGTTAATTCTCTTAACACCAGCATTATCCATCTATTTGCACAGTTTTTCTTTTTCTCTTCTCAGTCTTTTTAATTGTGGAGAAGAAAGTCCATAGAACCTTAGAAAAATTATTTCAGTTGAACATCAAATAACTGGGCAAAATTTAAGATAGCGTGTAACAGGATCGACTGTGTCATCGAGAGCATCATTTTTAAATATTGCTAATTCTGTGTTTTTTAATATGCATCTTAGTTTATGTATTTTGTCAGATGTAAAGCCTCTGTATAACTATTGTAAAAGTGTAAGAGAAGGTAAAACCTACTTTGATTATTATATATAGAAGAAAATATATTCTGATGATATACAGTGTTACAATGGAACCCATGACTTGAGGAATTGTGACAGAATGTTTGTGGAGTAGGCAATTATTTGCTAGACTAAACTTATAGACTAATTTAACAGGATTAATGAGAGAACTTAGGAGGTGGCTGAATAAACACTTGAAGGAAAACTAGTCAGCTGATTCAATATATATAGAAGTGAAATAAAACTCTTATTTAAAAAAAATGTGCTGCAACAAAGGACATAAATAGATGTTATTCATTGGATAATAAGCAGTTATTTCAAGATAGCGAAAAATTTCCTCAAACACATCCGATCATTGTGTCATAAGCGGAGACATCTATTTCTTTGTAGATTATCAGTAAGACATTTCCATTTAGTGTTGGTTCAACTAACTCAAGTGGATACTTCTGATGGTGACTAGTGTCATATTATTTATCTCTTGGTGGTGAGAGAACTTTGTTGGTCAGTTTCAAAATGTGATCACCAAATTACGGGGTTTGCGATTACGATGCAACGTGGTTAGTGTCAGGTGGCCTGGTGCAGTCAGCAGGAAGAGCAGGACAACATGATGACAAGTTTCTTATCTTGCAGACTATACTGAAAACCTGATCGACCAAGTCCGGTCATCGCTTACATCTAGACATCATTTTTAGTATCCTGGGACCAATCAGTGTATCTAAAGCAGTCATTTGAGAAGTCAAACATAACCTCAATAGCCAAGTAGTAACATCTCTAATTTCAGTAATGAGTGATGCTGTTTATGATTTCTGAGGAGTTATTAGTTCTCTTTAAATCAACAGGCATGGCAGATATATTTATTGTTTCCTACAGATCGCCTGCAAAAAATAAACGCCTTTATGAGACCGAATTCTAAATGGTGCATATTTTAGAACGCAACAAAGTAGACAACCTAAATCAAAAGCCGTTTGTTATAATTCTTGTCGAAATTCCTTAAAAACTGGATATTCACTGCAGCATTCCACTTAACAATTAAGATATAATCTTTCATTTATAAAGCTACACTATGTTCTAAGGAGTGACTCTTTCACTTAGATTCCAAAATGATGCACAAAATTAAAATTAAACATAAGTAGCAAAGTTTGGCTAATACACTATTTGTATCAGTGTAAACTGAAGGGTAATCTCCTCTATGTAACTCTTCGTAAGTTAAAATATTTGATGCCTTCTACTTTTTCAGACAGTACATCAACATTCGTGCTATCTACTCACAAGGGTAAGTAATTCTCAATGCACTGACTTACAGTTTCAACGAAGGTTTTCATTAATTTTAACGGACTTGTTTATCTGAAGGTATGCAGTCAAGTATCCTCGCACTGTGATACGCTAACCTATTAAATTAATTGGTTAGTGCATGCTTCAACTAAATAGCTGAGTCATACATACCAGTTTGCCAGCATGTTTCCACTACTAAACAATCTCTCCACACAGACCAACATGACTTTCTGCCCTGAATTCCCAACCATGAGCTTCAAACAAGTACAAATAAATAATGGTCGCTACATGGGCTTGTCAAGATCGCGTTCATCACAAATAAATGTATGATTCAATGGTAAACACTCACAAATCATTAATTCCGTGAATCAGTGTAACGGTTCATTTTTGTCCTCCTTATGGTGTTCCTCCTCACTATCTATCCTAATGAATTCATAGGTCAAAGTTTTTAGTAGGACTTAAGAAATTTAACCTGAGATTAAGTAACCGGTAAGTAGTAAATGTCAGATCAGAAGAAAAATAGCCTTCAGATTTACTAAACATTACCAAAGTGTGAAAGAAATGACAACCTGCTGCCAATTAATAGCTGGCTCTATGTG
>CALYCZ020000117.1:0-21930 GCA_944470555.2 Heterobilharzia americana | reverse complement strand
CAGCCAATAAAATCATTCCACGGAAATTACTGTGCAACACAACTGTGCTGGTTATCCCTATATAATTAACGCAAAGAGATGAAATGCAGAATTTCAGTGATAAAAAAGCAAGGATCATATACTAAGCATTTTTACTAAGTTCAGTTTGTGCCTACCTTTGAATAACAAAATTCACTTTGGTGTTTACAAACTTCTGTCACAATCAGAAATTTATTCTTAATAAATAAGAATCAATGACTAACCTTGAACTTACAAATATCTGTTGTCCGTAGCTCTTTTGTTCTACTTGATTGGTTACCTAAAATGTTGAAAACAATGTGGGTTGGTGTTTAAAATTAACTGGCTTACCACATCGATCACTTAGGTTGTGAACACACTTCATGGTATCAATTATTTCTCATTAATTTCGTAAAGTAGTACACGATTGCAACGAAAGAGGTAAACCGACACAAATTTGGTTGGTGATATAAAACCAGCAGCCCTGCGCCAGTTGAAGTGACCAAGTGAATGATAAAAAATGCACGAACGTTACTAACGTGATGAGACACCTAGGATGAACACGAATGGAGGCTGTTCTCCCACATTAACTTATAATTTTCTGAGCCAAGAGAATAAATGCAGACAAAGACTGGTCAGTGATTGTAAGGAAGACACTTTATTCGACAAAAATATATAATTTATATACAGTTTTCATGAATATATGAAACCACTGGGTCAAAAGTCGAATAACTTGTTCATCAGTCAACTATAGGTTAGATTGTTCAATAGGGTTTTTCCTGATCACACAGCGGCATGAAACAGAAAGTGAGATATCTTAGCGGCTAGTGACTTAAAGTATTGGTTTCCATTTCGGCTACATCCCATCACTTTCTAACAACTAATGGCTCTTCAGTGGTTATTCCGGTGTATTTCTATCGAATGTTGAAATTCTGGCAGTTTGTGTTTTTTTTTAAATAGGTTGGCATAAAAGCGACTAACTATGCTAAAATTTTTAAATTTTATTTTCTGTGTTTGGTGATGAGAATTTTAGAAAAAAAGCCGTCACGTAAATAAATAATCTGCTGAAACATCTGAAAAGCAAACAGATATTTTTGGAACTAATATGATAAGTACTAAACAAGAAGTATTATTATCTACTTATTTCGGTCTATACTTATCAGATCACTTGTTCACTCATGAAACGACCAGACAGTCTTACCTTCTTTTTGTTTCACTGAAATTCAGTGCAGAGCCATTGTACTCTTTTATTCATGAAGAAAAGATCATTAATTGTTTGAACCGAAAATAACTACGGCGTAAAACAGGGAGGAAATTTTTTAAATTAAGTATATGTGTGAAGAAATCAATAGTTTTAAAGCTTTATCTAAGTGAGACTAGGGATGCTGAAACAAAAACCCAAGTTGTACCGTTTTAGTGAAATCTAAAAAAGATTTCGTGCACTCTACAGATTTTAATACCTTTGTGCAGGAATACTGGTGCTGATTATTGGAAACAACGATCACTACAAAGGACACAAAGGTTCATACTGCATGAAATTAAGAAGCATATTTTGTTATTTACATGTGGCACGTTAAGAAGTTAGCTCTACTCGGGACCAACGTCCTGAAAAAATGTAACTGTCTGTGATGCATCATTAGGAAACTAGGAAAATATGAAATCCAAAGGAACAGCTAATTTAACACATATGGATTTGATCATCCACAGATGATGACTAGCTTGGATAGGTGTTATTTATCACTTACTTTCTTCTACCTATAAATTTTCTTTAATCAGAATTAACACATTCAAATTTGAAGATAAGTACTGACTTCATCACTGATGTGCAGAGTCCTTATTGGTTGTGAGATTATGTGAAAGTTGACCCTTCAACAGTACTATGTTTTTAGAGTTGCATTTACTTAGTTTTAGGTTCAGTGTAATCGGAAGGTAAATATGGTGTAGCAATGATTTTCTCATTCAAAATATACTTGGTTTTTATTCATCTGATAACCTAGTCATCGTTATTATTTAATCATTAGTAATTATCGTCAAAAAAATTAAATGATTTATTTTTAGTCCCTTCACTATCTGGCGAACGGCAATATTCAATTGAAATATTCCAGTGAACTTTTATTGTACACCAATATGTTGGAAAAAGGTTGTCTCAGACATTTTCTAAGAACAGATAGTGTGTAACTAAAAAAAGAAATTTACTGAGCTACAGTGCTCAAATTTTACTCATTTATCACTGAAGCGCTTAATCCCTTCAGTAAATTCATTATTTAACATTGTGGCGAATGGTGGTGTATAAATATATATATATATAAACTTGATGCTTCTGAATTTGATTTTTACTTCACCTCCTTTTTGGTACAAAACTTGTAAATGACCATCAGTTCAATGGACTACTTGTATATTGAACAATATTCATACTGAAATGAAGTACTTATTCCTTCATACAACTACTATGAATGCAACATCTATTCATCTGGCGAGATCATTTGTCAGAAGTAACTTCCACTTACTTTTTATCAGCATATGTAAAAATTCATGTCAAAGAAATCAGATTTCAGTGCATCATTGTGAATAGTTACAGTTATTTATATCGCTTGACTATATATCCTACCGAATCGCCAAACAGCAGAATATACAGTAGTCTATTGAGAATTAGTTCTAGTAATTTGATCCAAACCCTGGAATTAGAGTGAGGTAACTTAGTGAGCTAAACACTATAGCCTTCACCACTGCAAAAGTATATGCATAACACGTAAAATATGCTGCTTTACTCTGGTTGTAAACAAATTAAAAGTAAAACTGTCTTTAGTACCTTATAATAGACGAGAGTATGTTCACCGAGGTAGTGTTATTGATCTTGCTTGAGAGTTGCTTAGACATTTTTTGCAGACAGTGACTTCGTGAATCAACTACAACTTAAAACTACTCTCATCCATCTATTCAAAAGTGAATGTCAAAAGAAAACTAGAATGATGAGAGAATATACCTTTTTTAACCAAGTATGTCACGGGAAAGCATATTGCAAGATACACTGACTGGTCACGACAGATCAACCAATTTCATGCAGTCTAGCACTAAGTGCTGATCGAATTCTATCAATCATTTTTGCAATGTGGCCACCAAGCTAGAAGGCTAATCATCGTGGTACAATTAACGTATGTAAGGAATTCCTACAAGAAGATAACCATGAACTGAATAGCTCAGTGGTAACGTCGCTGACCAGAAGACTGGGTGATGTAGATTCGAATCTCAGGAGAGGTATGAGTTCCTTCAAGGTTGCAGACATGTCTTGCTGACGCATGCCAACAAGCACAAAACCTAGGTCCAAGGTTTCCTGCCTTTTGCCTCCAACCAATATGAATATTGCGATATATTTTAAATTTATCCACTCCTCCTTCATTGAGTTTGCATTCAAGTTTAGAATGAAACCAATGACTTATTTAAACATTAAACACTGCCCTTAAAATTATGTTTCGCTGATAACATTAAATGAATGTTTTGAAGTCAAAAGAAAAATGACATTATTCATAAAGGGAATAAAAACCTGAAGTTTCAAATGATATCAAGGATAAATCACGTTGTATCTTTTCAAGCTGTGTTTTAACCAGGTATAATAAAACGATACTACAGTATGAATGCCTAAATAATTTGCAGTTAGTTTAATTATAAGAGGAATTTAAAACAAAAATCTTCATTATGCTCTGAAACCGATCTATGTTTAATAAATAGAAAACAAATCAACAAATTTGTCCTGTCAATTTTTGATGTTTCAAATTTTCACATCATCAACATCTGACTGATAGAAACAAACTTTTTCGACGCTTCGACCTTTAGTTGACAATGTAAAACATACAAAACGTGATGGCCTGTAACCATTTTTAACATTGTAAGTTATAATCCGGTATGACCCCCTTTTAAAAATCCTATTTGATCACAGGAAAAGTGATAAAAAGAATGCAGTGAGTAAAAAGGTTCTTTCCGACAAAATCATTCTCTTAGCTGTACATTCGTGAATGTGTAATAAAAACGATGAAATACTTCAGGATAAATTTCATGACAAAAAAAGTTACGTAGTGTCTGTAGGTATTTAATATGGGAAAATAAACAAAATGATTAGGAAGTAAAATATAGTTAGGTCAATAGGGAATTAACTAAAGTGATCGATCTTCTATGATGGTCACGAAAAAAAAGAGGTTACACGTACTTCTTTTGAACGCATAATAATGTTCTAAGCTTTACAAGTACCGATTGATACTTCACTTATACCCAGATGTCTTAGCCTTACTCTTTCCGAGTGGCTTGGTTATGCTTTGTTCGAAATGTTGAAGGACTTACGAAAAGAATCAGAGTGTCCTGAGTAAACTGAGTGTTTTTTTACTGAGCTGAAGATCTATTTCCATTCTCCGTTTGTCACTCAGGTTGGGTAGTGTCCACCAGCATTTTTCACAAGCTGGTGCATGGTGTGACTGATAAACTTGGCTCCATAGAAGCAAGTCAACTAATACACACACTGTAATGCAGCCCAATACACCAGCTTATCGTTTGCTCACCCACCAATGAATTTCTAACAGGAGAATATGATTCTAAGATGGATGGCAAAAAATGTTTTGCCTATGGATCTTGATAGTTTTATCTTAGGGAAAAGAGCACCCCACCCCCCATGAATTCGAGGCTCATCAGTAAAATCTTTTTCGAGGCAGTATTCAAACGTTCCTTGATACTTTTCGCCTTCAAATTCTTATCTGCAAATTTCCTTGGTTATACATTTTCCATCAGCATTTCTGGCAAGTTTTTGTCATTGTTGATGATATCCTCCGTGAATATTATTCGTATTCTTATGTAGAGTGAAATGACAAGTTTTCCCTTTCTGCAATACAACTTTGGAAACTAGTAAACTACCCGTTTCAGGTTGGCTTTCTGTAAATGGATCTCTGGAGTGAAATGCCATAGTTTCGTTGAATTCGCAGATTAAGACGTGGAATTTCGAGTTTGACTCCGGTTTTAGAGTGAAGTTGACAAAGGGATAAGCACCACTGAAAGTCTAAAGCAGGTTTTCTATATTCATATTCTCGTCACAAATAATACAATCATCATCTGTGTATCTTTTGTAAGCATGAAACTCGAAGATTATTTTTAAAAGGATTGTGTTTTCCAAGTTTGATATATAGCAATCATCTAGAAGGGGTCTTGGAAGCAATCACACTGACGTGTAATCTATTTGTCGCCAGAATTCGTTGATAAATCCCAGAGGCATGTTGAAAGTACGTCTATGGACCAGTTCATCTAAATGATGATTTGCGATACCAATATTTAAGTTATGGGACTGAGTGAAGTCATAAAAAATGAACTTCATTAGAGGGACATTTATAAATAGACAGATGAAATTCAGAGATGTCCTCCTCTTATCTCACGGACTGACATTCTTGATTAAATCAATAAGTAAATGTGTGATGCGATCAAATTTTTTGAAATGTATTGAGCAAATACACTACACTTTCTAAAAGCATTATCGAAAGTTAATCAATAAACTGAAATGTAAATTGGAACAAGACATATAAACGAACAACATTGTTTTCAATTAGATCGTCTTCAAGCTTTACTCTAAAACAAATAGCTTTATATATATATATATATATATATATATATATATATATATATATATATACATATATATATAAAATGTCTAGTAGTACGCTCCATATAGCCTTCTCCACAGGAGTAGCTAAACTTGTAAATACACATAGAAATGGCAAAACTAGATATCTTATCTTTCTTCTGAGCAGCAACAATTAGTCAACTGGAAAATGATAGACAGAGTTGCGCGGCGTAAAAGGTCCTCTTAATGGCTCTGGTGAGTCTTTGAGATAAAAATTCTCCGGCCACATCCCCATTAAATTGCAATTTCATAAACAAAGGTTTCTTTTGTATATTAATAATTGCAGGCTTGTTCCCCTCGGTCATATAAAAGAAACCTTTGTTTATGAAATTGCAATTTAATAGGGATGTGCATGAGCATCTACATTCAAGGTTGCGAAAATGACAGATAAATTACATCAGAAGCTCGATTTTATCTCACCTCGTTGATAGTGATCACTCGGTAGATAAGAACAATGCTTTCACGATTATTCACCACATAAAATCTCATCTTTCGAAAGGTATTCAAACACGTCTTTTACACAGCAGATGTGGGAATCCGAGCTAATAATCCCAGCCTTTGCGTTGACGTTTACGAAATACATTTGGTCCAGGGTAATAAATTTTTTAAACTGTTTTTTTCTACTCCTTCCCCCTCACTCCCTGTCTCACCTGTTGTCCAGTTAAAACAGACGATGAAATGTCCCATGTTATTGGTAGCACGAAATTCGAAGGTACAAAAAATGGAGCAAACTGAGGACGGGTTGCTTCGTTTTCATGATAAGCCACACCGTCCAAAGTGTTGTAACCAAAAACGAATCGATGCTTATGGTGTGTTTTTGTCTCGCCGCGTTTCCGTCCTTAGAGTCTTTGAAGGTCGCCCTGAAGCACTATGAGAAACAGACGTACACACACTACGTTGTGCGAGATTCACATTTGCAACGTGACCGAAGAGCTTACGTTAAGCTTGTCTGCTATAAGGCTAGTGAACGGAGGTCAGTAGTTGGTGTAGTGACAAGAAGGTCAGTTCTGTTTGTTTCCATTATTTACTTCATAGAATATCTCTGAAATGTTCTTGTCTGGCATTCGTGCTCGCGAAGGTCTTAGAAGGTTTTTGGATAGTTACTCGGTGGCTGTTAACTCACGATCATCCCTGCAATTCATTGCTTTATGACAATAATTCGTGGGCGCGGAAGTTGACGGGAGCTGAATTGGACAGCATATGGCCATTGCTAATATCCGGAACGACTGCATTTAATGTTGTTGATTTCGTTTACGCACACTATGGTAAACGATTGAATGGTTAAGATGTGTTCAATATGCGCTATCGCCTCTTCGCTGAGTGTAATTCGACTGGTAATTGAATTTTCCCTTGTAACGATGTTGTTGTAGGCAGTTATGAAAAGTTGCAGGCGCATATAATCAGTCAAGGTGGATCAGCATCCTTCTCTGTCACAGAGGGTGGAGATCTGAAATCATTTTTTTCGCCACAGCTGATCAGCTAAAATTAGCTGAAAACTGTCGTGATCTACCGGGTCTCGATGGCACTTACAAGACCAATAATGAGGATTTTTTTCTGTACGAGTTAGTAGCCATCGACATCAACTTCATGGCCATTCCCATAGCTCTTGCTTTCATAGTCAGTGAGACTCCAGAACTGATTGGTGCACTTCTGAGTTTTTTAAAGATTATTGGAAGCCGCAGAATGGGTGCTTTCATACCAGACGACTGTCATGCAATTTCATCTGCCTTATGCCAAGTTTTTCCTCACTCACATCACCTGCTGTGTCGTGTGCACATCATTCGCAACGTGATCAAAAGGGTAAGCTTGTGTACAAAATGATTGCGAAAATCTTAATGTTTGCAGAGATTACAACAGAAGGTGCTGCCATACTTCTTTCGTATGCTGTACACAAAGGATATGGAGAGGTTAATATCTTTTAATGTATCATTTTTTGTAGCTTCGAAAGTTGTCTTGTTCAAATAGAGACTATGGATACAACGTTTCACAGGTATTTATTCTCCTACCTCTTACCTTGTAAACACAAGTGGGCTGCTGCTTACCGTCCACTAGGCATTCTTTTGGAACAAAATAGCACCAACTTCGTCGAAACCACACATCGTACGTTGAAGCTGCATAAGCTGACCAGGAAAATGCCAGTACGTCGTGCAATACTTAGCCTTATGCTGCGTAGTGGTTACTAGATTCAGGGGTGCATTCAGAAACTGCTGCGGGATTGCAACAATAAATGTGAGCTGGGTGACCATATTATATTGTAAGAAGTTAACTCAGGATACTTTCCGAAACTGATAACTATGACTGAAAGCGTTGCCGAAGGTCCTTGTTTCTTCCATCATCAACAAAATATTAAATATTCACATAGTATTTATGAGCCAAATTACTGCAGTTATTCGATAACAACAAGAATTCCGACACACCACCACATCTTAGAAGCATAGGAAATGAAAGAAATGCTGTCTCTTAATCACAACTGAAATGAAATAGTTTCCCCTCTCTCATACTTCAACTTGAACAGCAAATAGACTCTCAATAAAAAGTTTCGTAGTGCAGAGTACATGGTAGCAATTTCTAGGCAAACACGGAGATACTTTGTAAGGTTGGCCTATATGAACGTGATTACTCAGATAGTACTTGTTTTCGAAGACCACCTTAATGTTGGTCAGAACTACCAAGGCAGAGTAATCAGTTTCTCACCAAGATTATCCTCAAACTTACAGCTAGCAGCGTATTGAAGGTACCCTGACCAACAATGGACTGGATGGTTTGAAAAAACTTGGGCCCAGAGTTAGTATGATTCATTGTATAGGGGGTATTTTAACTACCAGTGAACACAAGCCCTCCGACGAAAGTCGAAGTCTTGAACGCCATAAAGCTGCTGAAATGAGGGAAAGCAGCAGGACCAGATGGAATTCCACCAGAAGCACTAAGAACAGACGCAGAGACAACAGTGGACATGCTCACCCCACTATTGCAGGAGGTCTGGTAGAAAGGAAAGGTACCTGCAGATTGGAAGAAGGGGTACCTTGTCCAACTCCCAAAGAAGGGAGACCTAAGTCTTTGCAAGAACTGGCGTGGAATCAAGCTCCTGTCCACCCCAAGCAAAGGAAGTACAAATCATCTGCGTACCTAATTGCAACGCCTCGCATCATCATAGAACAGACTATTGAATGGCAGTCAACTGGATCTCCAACTCAACTCCATCGACTTTGAGAAGGCTTTCAACAGCGTCGACTGAGAAGTTATTTTTCAGGCAACTGCCGCAACGCTACGGAATATCACAAACCTTTGTCAACCTCATTCAACACCAATATATGAAGACGCCATATGCCAGCCAAGTAATTCGCAATGGGAGGCTCAGCGATGCTTTTGAGGTGAAGACAGGAGTAGGAAAAAGCTGTCTACTATCACTTATGATATTCCTGATTGTAGTGGACTGGATCAAGCAACAAACTGTGGAGAGCGAGAAGAGGGAGATACGCTGGACCGGGGAAAAGAACTTAGAAGACTTGGATTTCGCCGATGACTTGTGTCTGATGTCGCACAAACTTGAAGATCTACAGGCGAAAACTGACAAGTCGACAGAAGAGGCGAGGCAGGGCAGCGAAGACGGGACTTTAATTGAACGGAGAGAACACAGAGGTGATGAAGATACCCAACCAGCACCACCACCAACAACAACAAGCTCCAATCCCCATCAACGGGAGAAACTTGAAGGAAGTAGCCTCTTTCATCTATCTAGGCAGCACTGTTTCAACTACGGGTGGCGGTGGCACAGACGAGGATGTCAAAGTCAGGATCGGAAAAGCAACACTAGTGCCGGTCAAGTGAGTGCTTCTGTGTGATTGTTCAGAAACTTGGTGTGTTACGGAAAGCATTTCCAACAAACTACAGATATTCATCAAGAGCTGCCTAGGCTGGCTCGTTACTGATGATCAGATGGCCAGAATGATAAGAACAAGCAACAAGGAACTCTGGCTGGGTAACGAACCAACCAAGAACCTATCACTCGACAAATATGCAGAAGGAAGTGGAGATGGATTGGGCATATACTGAGAAGGCCGACTGGGGACATCACATGCCAGCCAGGTCTTCGAGTGGGACCTCAATGGGAAGCGACGAGTTGGGCGTCTGAGGTGAGGGTGACACGGAGGAGATCGTGTGGGGAGGAAATTAGAGCTTGTGGGCTGTCGTGGAGCCAGGTTCAAAAGCTTGCAGAGAAGAGAGTGGAAAGGAAACGTGCTACTGAGTCCTTATTTTCCACTAAGAACCCGCGGGACAAATAATACTAATATCGACCGATATCAGACTCATACTCTTGAAAAGGATCCTCCTAGCAAGGTCGAAAGATTGAGCATTAATACAAAATATTTGTTAATTTTGTTATTTGTTCTAGTATACTACGCCGGCATTATGCACGTAAAAATGCACGTTATGCGACATAGCAGTGTTTTCCTACAAGGATTTAAATATATCAATGAAAAGATTGTATATTGCCGAATGGAATAATGTATTATAAGTACATTTCAAATGAAAAGTTTACAAACAATGGTAAGCTTTCATTTCAGTAAATTATTAAGAAAATATTCCGACTGTTGGTGTGATCAAGGGCAGTAATTCTGTTCCAATCAATACCAAATAAGAACTTATCAGTATGTGCAAACTTTCGATTGACACATTTAAGATTTACATTTATTTGCAAACCTCATTCGCAGCATTAAATTACACTAAATTTATATTCATCTCGACGACTACCAGGACGCGCATTTCGTCCTACTCGGGACTCGTCAGCTGGATGAAGCAGGACCCCAGTCAGTGATGTGGTTACCACGGGGGATCAAACTCAATACCCATCACATAAACAAACAGGGCTTTCTTCACTAACCCAAGAAACAAGTAGAACAAAATACCAGTCCTGGAGTCCTCTGTTAGTCACCGAGATCAACGTTCCATCATGAATCAGCAGTGGTAACAAGGTATCTGCATAGGAGCCCGTATACCAATAGAGGTCGAGTAATTCAAACCTGTATAACAACAGGAAATTGCAATGATTCTAACAACAATTACACTAAATTCATTTTGTAACAGGCTCCCTGAAATATTACACAACATTGTCACTACAAAATTTAATTCTCCAAAAACTTTAAATTCATTTTAGATTTAATCGTAACCTGAGGGCGATTAATTTCTTAAAACAGAATTTGTGACAAGTAAGGGTTTTTATAAGCCAATTTAAATATAGATAGCTTATCTAAGCCTAAATAATCAGATTCGTACCAGAAAGTGTCCTAGTCCAATAGGAAAGTGCCATGGTCACACAAACGTATTGACTTCCAAACAGAGGAACCAGCCAATCATTTTTCATTTCCAATATCTTTATTCCACCCTAAAAAATTGGTGGGGGAGAAGTGCGCTGAAAAATAAACGTCAAGCGAATTTGTACAGTCTGGTCCGCAGATGATTTGTACTTCCTTTGCTTGGGGTGGACAGGAGCTTGATTCCACGCCAGTTCTTGCAAAGACTTAGGTCTCCCTTCTTTGGGAGTTGGACAAGGTACCCCTTCTTCCAATCTGCAGGTACCTTTCCTTTCTACCAGACCTCCTGCAATAGTGGGGTGAGCATGTCCACTGTTGTCTCTGCGTCTGTTCTTAGTGCTTCTGGTGGAATTCCATCTGGTCCTGCTGCTTTCCCTCATTTCAGCAGCTTTATGGCGTTCAAGACTTCGACTTTCGTCGGAGGGCTTGTGTTCACTGGTAGTTAAAATACCCCCTATACAATGAATCATACTAACTCTGGGCCCAAGTTTTTTCAAACCATCCAGTCCATTGTTGGTCAGGGTACCTTCAATACGCTGCTAGCTGTAAGTTTGAGGATAATCTTGGTGAGAAACTGATTACTCTGCCTTGGTAGTTCTGACCAACATTAAGGTGGTCTTCGAAAACAAGTACTATCTGAGTAATCACGTTCATATAGGCCAACCTTACAAAGTATCTCCGTGTTTGCCTAGAAATTGCTACCACGTACTCTGCACTACGAAACTTTTTATTGAGAGTCTATTTGCTGTTCAAGTTGAAGTATGAGAGAGGGGAAACTATTTCATTTCAGTTGTGATTAAGAGACAGCATTTCTTTCATTTCCTATGCTTCTAAGATGTGGTGGTGTGTCGGAATTCTTGTTGTTATCGAATAACTGCAGTAATTTGGCTCATAAATACTATGTGAATATTTAATATTTTGTTGATGATGGAAGAAACAAGGACCTTCGGCAACGCTTTCAGTCATAGTTATCAGTTTCGGAAAGTATCCTGAGTTAACTTCTTACAATATAATATGGTCACCCAGCTCACATTTATTGTTGCAATCCCGCAGCAGTTTCTGAATGCACCCCTGAATCTAGTAACCACTACGCAGCATAAGGCTAAGTATTGCACGACGTACTGGCATTTTCCTGGTCAGCTTATGCAGCTTCAACGTACGATGTGTGGTTTCGACGAAGTTGGTGCTATTTTGTTCCAAAAGAATGCCTAGTGGACGGTAAGCAGCAGCCCACTTGTGTTTACAAGGTAAGAGGTAGGAGAATAAATACCTGTGAAACGTTGTATCCATAGTCTCTATTTGAACAAGACAACTTTCGAAGCTACAAAAAATGATACATTAAAAGATATTAACCTCTCCATATCCTTTGTGTACAGCATACGAAAGAAGTATGGCAGCACCTTCTGTTGTAATCTCTGCAAACATTAAGATTTTCGCAATCATTTTGTACACAAGCTTACCCTTTTGATCACGTTGCGAATGATGTGCACACGACACAGCAGGTGATGTGAGTGAGGAAAAACTTGGCATAAGGCAGATGAAATTGCATGACAGTCGTCTGGTATGAAAGCACCCATTCTGCGGCTTCCAATAATCTTTAAAAAACTCAGAAGTGCACCAATCAGTTCTGGAGTCTCACTGACTATGAAAGCAAGAGCTATGGGAATGGCCATGAAGTTGATGTCGATGGCTACTAACTCGTACAGAAAAAAATCCTCATTATTGGTCTTGTAAGTGCCATCGAGACCCGGTAGATCACGACAGTTTTCAGCTAATTTTAGCTGATCAGCTGTGGCGAAAAAAATGATTTCAGATCTCCACCCTCTGTGACAGAGAAGGATGCTGATCCACCTTGACTGATTATATGCGCCTGCAACTTTTCATAACTGCCTACAACAACATCGTTACAAGGGAAAATTCAATTACCAGTCGAATTACACTCAGCGAAGAGGCGATAGCGCATATTGAACACATCTTAACCATTCAATCGTTTACCATAGTGTGCGTAAACGAAATCAACAACATTAAATGCAGTCGTTCCGGATATTAGCAATGGCCATATGCTGTCCAATTCAGCTCCCGTCAACTTCCGCGCCCACGAATTATTGTCATAAAGCAATGAATTGCAGGGATGATCGTGAGTTAACAGCCACCGAGTAACTATCCAAAAACCTTCTAAGACCTTCGCGAGCACGAATGCCAGACAAGAACATTTCAGAGATATTCTATGAAGTAAATAATGGAAACAAACAGAACTGACCTTCTTGTCACTACACCAACTACTGACCTCCGTTCACTAGCCTTATAGCAGACAAGCTTAACGTAAGCTCTTCGGTCACGTTGCAAATGTGAATCTCGCACAACGTAGTGTGTGTACGTCTGTTTCTCATAGTGCTTCAGGGCGACCTTCAAAGACTCTAAGGACGGAAACGCGGCGAGACAAAAACACACCATAAGCATCGATTCGTTTTTGGTTACAACACTTTGGACGGTGTGGCTTATCATGAAAACGAAGCAACCCGTCCTCAGTTTGCTCCATTTTTTGTACCTTCGAATTTCGTGCTACCAATAACATGGGACATTTCATCGTCTGTTTTAACTGGACAACAGGTGAGACAGGGAGTGAGGGGGAAGGAGTAGAAAAAAACAGTTTAAAAAATTTATTACCCTGGACCAAATGTATTTCGTAAACGTCAACGCAAAGGCTGGGATTATTAGCTCGGATTCCCACATCTGCTGTGTAAAAGACGTGTTTGAATACCTTTCGAAAGATGAGATTTTATGTGGTGAATAATCGTGAAAGCATTGTTCTTATCTACCGAGTGATCACTATCAACGAGGTGAGATAAAATCGAGCTTCTGATGTAATTTATCTGTCATTTTCGCAACCTTGAATGTAGATGCTCATGCACATCCCTATTAAATTGCAATTTCATAAACAAAGGTTTCTTTTATATGACCGAGGGGAACAAGCCTGCAATTATTAATATACAAAAGAAACCTTTGTTTATGAAATTGCAATTTAATGGGGATGTGGCCGGAGAATTTTTATCTCAAAGACTCACCAGAGCCATTAAGAGGACCTTTTACGCCGCGCAACTCTGTCTATCATTTTCCAGTTGACTAATTGTTGCTGCTCAGAAGAAAGATAAGATATCTAGTTTTGCCATTTCTATGTGTATTTACAAGTTTAGCTACTCCTGTGGAGAAGGCTATATGGAGCGTACTACTAGACATTTTATATATATATGTATATATATATATATATATATATATATATATATATATATATATATAAAGCTATTTGTTTTAGAGTAAAGCTTGAAGACGATCTAATTGAAAACAATGTTGTTCGTTTATATGTCTTGTTCCAATTTACATTTCAGTTTATTGATTAACTTTCGATAATGCTTTTAGAAAGTGTAGTGTATTTGCTCAATACATTTCAAAAAATTTGATCGCATCACACATTTACTTATTGATTTAATCAAGAATGTCAGTCCGTGAGATAAGAGGAGGACATCTCTGAATTTCATCTGTCTATTTATAAATGTCCCTCTAATGAAGTTCATTTTTTATGACTTCACTCAGTCCCATAACTTAAATATTGGTATCGCAAATCATCATTTAGATGAACTGGTCCATAGACGTACTTTCAACATGCCTCTGGGATTTATCAACGAATTCTGGCGACAAATAGATTACACGTCAGTGTGATTGCTTCCAAGACCCCTTCTAGATGATTGCTATATATCAAACTTGGAAAACACAATCCTTTTAAAAATAATCTTCGAGTTTCATGCTTACAAAAGATACACAGATGATGATTGTATTATTTGTGACGAGAATATGAATATAGAAAACCTGCTTTAGACTTTCAGTGGTGCTTATCCCTTTGTCAACTTCACTCTAAAACCGGAGTCAAACTCGAAATTCCACGTCTTAATCTGCGAATTCAACGAAACTATGGCATTTCACTCCAGAGATCCATTTACAGAAAGCCAACCTGAAACGGGTAGTTTACTAGTTTCCAAAGTTGTATTGCAGAAAGGGAAAACTTGTCATTTCACTCTACATAAGAATACGAATAATATTCACGGAGGATATCATCAACAATGACAAAAACTTGCCAGAAATGCTGATGGAAAATGTATAACCAAGGAAATTTGCAGATAAGAATTTGAAGGCGAAAAGTATCAAGGAACGTTTGAATACTGCCTCGAAAAAGATTTTACTGATGAGCCTCGAATTCATGGGGGGTGGGGTGCTCTTTTCCCTAAGATAAAACTATCAAGATCCATAGGCAAAACATTTTTTGCCATCCATCTTAGAATCATATTCTCCTGTTAGAAATTCATTGGTGGGTGAGCAAACGATAAGCTGGTGTATTGGGCTGCATTACAGTGTGTGTATTAGTTGACTTGCTTCTATGGAGCCAAGTTTATCAGTCACACCATGCACCAGCTTGTGAAAAATGCTGGTGGACACTACCCAACCTGAGTGACAAACGGAGAATGGAAATAGATCTTCAGCTCAGTAAAAAAACACTCAGTTTACTCAGGACACTCTGATTCTTTTCGTAAGTCCTTCAACATTTCGAACAAAGCATAACCAAGCCACTCGGAAAGAGTAAGGCTAAGACATCTGGGTATAAGTGAAGTATCAATCGGTACTTGTAAAGCTTAGAACATTATTATGCGTTCAAAAGAAGTACGTGTAACCTCTTTTTTTTCGTGACCATCATAGAAGATCGATCACTTTAGTTAATTCCCTATTGACCTAACTATATTTTACTTCCTAATCATTTTGTTTATTTTCCCATATTAAATACCTACAGACACTACGTAACTTTTTTTGTCATGAAATTTATCCTGAAGTATTTCATCGTTTTTATTACACATTCACGAATGTACAGCTAAGAGAATGATTTTGTCGGAAAGAACCTTTTTACTCACTGCTTTCTTTTTATCACTTTTCCTGTGATCAAATAGGATTTTTAAAAGGGGGTCATACCGGATTATAACTTACAATGTTAAAAATGGTTACAGGCCATCACGTTTTGTATGTTTTACATTGTCAACTAAAGGTCGAAGCGTCGAAAAAGTTTGTTTCTATCAGTCAGATGTTGATGATGTGAAAATTTGAAACATCAAAAATTGACAGGACAAATTTGTTGATTTGTTTTCTATTTATTAAACATAGATCGGTTTCAGAGCATAATGAAGATTTTTGTTTTAAATTCCTCTTATAATTAAACTAACTGCAAATTATTTAGGCATTCATACTGTAGTATCGTTTTATTATACCTGGTTAAAACACAGCTTGAAAAGATACAACGTGATTTATCCTTGATATCATTTGAAACTTCAGGTTTTTATTCCCTTTATGAATAATGTCATTTTTCTTTTGACTTCAAAACATTCATTTAATGTTATCAGCGAAACATAATTTTAAGGGCAGTGTTTAATGTTTAAATAAGTCATTGGTTTCATTCTAAACTTGAATGCAAACTCAATGAAGGAGGAGTGGATAAATTTAAAATATATCGCAATATTCATATTGGTTGGAGGCAAAAGGCAGGAAACCTTGGACCTAGGTTTTGTGCTTGTTGGCATGCGTCAGCAAGACATGTCTGCAACCTTGAAGGAACTCATACCTCTCCTGAGATTCGAATCTACATCACCCAGTCTTCTGGTCAGCGACGTTACCACTGAGCTATTCAGTTCATGGTTATCTTCTTGTAGGAATTCCTTACATACGTTAATTGTACCACGATGATTAGCCTTCTAGCTTGGTGGCCACATTGCAAAAATGATTGATAGAATTCGATCAGCACTTAGTGCTAGACTGCATGAAATTGGTTGATCTGTCGTGACCAGTCAGTGTATCTTGCAATATGCTTTCCCGTGACATACTTGGTTAAAAAAGGTATATTCTCTCATCATTCTAGTTTTCTTTTGACATTCACTTTTGAATAGATGGATGAGAGTAGTTTTAAGTTGTAGTTGATTCACGAAGTCACTGTCTGCAAAAAATGTCTAAGCAACTCTCAAGCAAGATCAATAACACTACCTCGGTGAACATACTCTCGTCTATTATAAGGTACTAAAGACAGTTTTACTTTTAATTTGTTTACAACCAGAGTAAAGCAGCATATTTTACGTGTTATGCATATACTTTTGCAGTGGTGAAGGCTATAGTGTTTAGCTCACTAAGTTACCTCACTCTAATTCCAGGGTTTGGATCAAATTACTAGAACTAATTCTCAATAGACTACTGTATATTCTGCTGTTTGGCGATTCGGTAGGATATATAGTCAAGCGATATAAATAACTGTAACTATTCACAATGATGCACTGAAATCTGATTTCTTTGACATGAATTTTTACATATGCTGATAAAAAGTAAGTGGAAGTTACTTCTGACAAATGATCTCGCCAGATGAATAGATGTTGCATTCATAGTAGTTGTATGAAGGAATAAGTACTTCATTTCAGTATGAATATTGTTCAATATACAAGTAGTCCATTGAACTGATGGTCATTTACAAGTTTTGTACCAAAAAGGAGGTGAAGTAAAAATCAAATTCAGAAGCATCAAGTTTATATATATATATATTTATACACCACCATTCGCCACAATGTTAAATAATGAATTTACTGAAGGGATTAAGCGCTTCAGTGATAAATGAGTAAAATTTGAGCACTGTAGCTCAGTAAATTTCTTTTTTTAGTTACACACTATCTGTTCTTAGAAAATGTCTGAGACAACCTTTTTCCAACATATTGGTGTACAATAAAAGTTCACTGGAATATTTCAATTGAATATTGCCGTTCGCCAGATAGTGAAGGGACTAAAAATAAATCATTTAATTTTTTTGACGATAATTACTAATGATTAAATAATAACGATGACTAGGTTATCAGATGAATAAAAACCAAGTATATTTTGAATGAGAAAATCATTGCTACACCATATTTACCTTCCGATTACACTGAACCTAAAACTAAGTAAATGCAACTCTAAAAACATAGTACTGTTGAAGGGTCAACTTTCACATAATCTCACAACCAATAAGGACTCTGCACATCAGTGATGAAGTCAGTACTTATCTTCAAATTTGAATGTGTTAATTCTGATTAAAGAAAATTTATAGGTAGAAGAAAGTAAGTGATAAATAACACCTATCCAAGCTAGTCATCATCTGTGGATGATCAAATCCATATGTGTTAAATTAGCTGTTCCTTTGGATTTCATATTTTCCTAGTTTCCTAATGATGCATCACAGACAGTTACATTTTTTCAGGACGTTGGTCCCGAGTAGAGCTAACTTCTTAACGTGCCACATGTAAATAACAAAATATGCTTCTTAATTTCATGCAGTATGAACCTTTGTGTCCTTTGTAGTGATCGTTGTTTCCAATAATCAGCACCAGTATTCCTGCACAAAGGTATTAAAATCTGTAGAGTGCACGAAATCTTTTTTAGATTTCACTAAAACGGTACAACTTGGGTTTTTGTTTCAGCATCCCTAGTCTCACTTAGATAAAGCTTTAAAACTATTGATTTCTTCACACATATACTTAATTTAAAAAATTTCCTCCCTGTTTTACGCCGTAGTTATTTTCGGTTCAAACAATTAATGATCTTTTCTTCATGAATAAAAGAGTACAATGGCTCTGCACTGAATTTCAGTGAAACAAAAAGAAGGTAAGACTGTCTGGTCGTTTCATGAGTGAACAAGTGATCTGATAAGTATAGACCGAAATAAGTAGATAATAATACTTCTTGTTTAGTACTTATCATATTAGTTCCAAAAATATCTGTTTGCTTTTCAGATGTTTCAGCAGATTATTTATTTACGTGACGGCTTTTTTTCTAAAATTCTCATCACCAAACACAGAAAATAAAATTTAAAAATTTTAGCATAGTTAGTCGCTTTTATGCCAACCTATTTAAAAAAAAACACAAACTGCCAGAATTTCAACATTCGATAGAAATACACCGGAATAACCACTGAAGAGCCATTAGTTGTTAGAAAGTGATGGGATGTAGCCGAAATGGAAACCAATACTTTAAGTCACTAGCCGCTAAGATATCTCACTTTCTGTTTCATGCCGCTGTGTGATCAGGAAAAACCCTATTGAACAATCTAACCTATAGTTGACTGATGAACAAGTTATTCGACTTTTGACCCAGTGGTTTCATATATTCATGAAAACTGTATATAAATTATATATTTTTGTCGAATAAAGTGTCTTCCTTACAATCACTGACCAGTCTTTGTCTGCATTTATTCTCTTGGCTCAGAAAATTATAAGTTAATGTGGGAGAACAGCCTCCATTCGTGTTCATCCTAGGTGTCTCATCACGTTAGTAACGTTCGTGCATTTTTTATCATTCACTTGGTCACTTCAACTGGCGCAGGGCTGCTGGTTTTATATCACCAACCAAATTTGTGTCGGTTTACCTCTTTCGTTGCAATCGTGTACTACTTTACGAAATTAATGAGAAATAATTGATACCATGAAGTGTGTTCACAACCTAAGTGATCGATGTGGTAAGCCAGTTAATTTTAAACACCAACCCACATTGTTTTCAACATTTTAGGTAACCAATCAAGTAGAACAAAAGAGCTACGGACAACAGATATTTGTAAGTTCAAGGTTAGTCATTGATTCTTATTTATTAAGAATAAATTTCTGATTGTGACAGAAGTTTGTAAACACCAAAGTGAATTTTGTTATTCAAAGGTAGGCACAAACTGAACTTAGTAAAAATGCTTAGTATATGATCCTTGCTTTTTTATCACTGAAATTCTGCATTTCATCTCTTTGCGTTAATTATATAGGGATAACCAGCACAGTTGTGTTGCACAGTAATTTCCGTGGAATGATTTTATTGGCTGTATTCAAATGAATAATTTTTATGTAAAATAAGGAGATCGGAGTTGCCAGGTAGAATCAGATAGTTTATCCAGGGTTGGAGCTTTGGTTAAACATCGAACAACAGACCCTACCAGGAAAAATGTCAGAAAGGGGTGTCTCCATCTGTGCATAGTTACTTTCAGAATTACATTAGGATGAGATAGAAAAATGTCTTAGATAAAACGGTTTCTTTCAAAAACATTGGAAGGTGTTGTCACAAATCTCACGCTAGAGCTGAAGAAAATGAACTAGAGAAACAGTAGGCTGATATACAAGAATGACCGAGTTTCAAAGATGGTTGGACAAAAGCTGAGAGTCACACTCATTCATGTATTTCCAACAGAATTAATAAGGTTTCTCATAAGAAGGCTCTTCAGTACTGTAGTTTGAGGTAGACAAACACTCGTCACATGCAACGTCCAATTAAATTTACTAATTAAGATGTGTGTTCAAAAGTAGGTACGTTAGGTGACAGAGAGTGGGGTATTCACTCGCTTTACTGACTTTACTCCTACAAATCTGAACTCTAAGCGAACAAGTAATAAGAAAACTGAACAGTATGTCCTTTACTGGAAACAGGCCATGTTGTGAGCAATGAAAATACATTCGAAACAATCTAAACAATCTAACTCCATCCTGCTCTGCTTTGCTGAGGCTCTTGCTTAAATTTAACTGTAGTATTTAGTCTGGATAGATGGTAAACCTTCAACTGGGTTGATAATGATATAAAAACCCACTCCCCATTTACTTTCGCATCAACTGTGACTACAGCTCATTGAGTTGGACCCAGTTTTGTTTACTGTTCCCGTTACTATCATGCTCCTGTGTATTTGTGTTATATTACCTGATCAATTGCGAAAAAAGCTCTAGAATTTTCATTTTAATTATAACTGAAGTTTTACTTTATTAACTTGGAAGTATATGAAGGAAATACAATGGAATATATTGAATCCATCGTTTTCTGCAAACCTGCTTGTTCTTGTTTCAATTAAATTTGGAATCTGATTTTTCGCGTACTTCTGGTACTTCAATAGAAAGTCCTTTTTTGTCATGAAACAATTATAACTTTTCAGATATTTACTTTAGGAAGAAAACTAGGTGTATGCATAAAGGTAACAACCAGTTTTCTTGTAGACCATAGTTGATGTTGAAATTTTGAGACATTTCTATTGCGCCACCAAAAAATACTACAGCAATATTACGTTTTATGAGTTTTTCCTATTTCTTTTTTGCTGAAATCCTGTATAGTTTTGTTGCATGCAACACCTTTATTGAAGTTAGATTTGTTTCTTTTCGGTTCTTTTACAAACGGGTGTACCACATAGCACTAGTCACTTTTCTGAGAATGGTCGATAAAATCTAAGATGATAACAATAACAGAAGCGTTTTCAGCGTAATGGTTTTGTCTAAAGTAATTAGTCAGTGAAGAGTGTGCGTGGACTATCATATGAGTGTCAGTCATGTCGGACATTTGATATTCGCCTTGTATTTACTTAAGAAACTAGTTGTTTTGATGGAATTCCTGGATTACCTTCACTTAGCGTAGTAAACTCTAAGGTATGCAAGCATGAGAAATAATATCAACTCACAAAGGCATTGAAAAGTATTCCGGAACTGTGTTTCTTCATGAAGTAGTTATCTGACAAATTAAAAAAATATTTACACTAAGACTTTTTGTGATTCAGTTATTTGAGAATTGTCTCAGATAATTTACAGTTGATATCTGTTAACTTTGCGTGTGCAGATTATAAATTTTGTCACGTTTTGTCTGAAACACAAGTAATATAAATCAGAAGTAAAGTTGGTAAACTAACCTAAAACCATTAGTTAATTACTTTTTATACAAGAATGTTCTCATAATTTTTCACAATACCGTAAGCGATTCGTTTTGTAGTTCATCATAAAAAATTATAGTAATATTGCTGAGATTCCAGTTGAAAAAGTACAAATAATAAATGAATTCCTACAAAAATGATTAAAAACTAAGTAACAACCAAAAGCACTTCAATACACATATCTTATTCTGTTGTGACTTGTATTT
>CALYCZ020000116.1:56106-127139 GCA_944470555.2 Heterobilharzia americana | reverse complement strand
ATTTTTTATTTACCTGAAAGTACTGGAGCTGTCAGGCAGTCAAAGTAACTTTTATGAATGGAAATGCAGAGCGAGAATGGAAGCAGATTACTTGTGGTTACCTTGTGCTTTGGAGCGCTTGTTTTTCATACAGAAAAGAACTTATGCGATACATTTAATTATCAGGTTGGCAACGGCCAAAAATATCTATTCTCAAGTACATTCTCAGACTTATTGAACATTTATTCCCCCACACTTGTACGCTCTATGGTCGTAGAATGCCTTAAATTTACCAATAGTACATTTTCATAGATTCAGATCTCTTTATTTTTTTGAAATTCTGTGTCCCCAGTTTACACAGTTCAGAGTGGGATAAAAATATTTACGCGAAACTTAATCACGAAATGTAAACTTAATTTCATTTCACAACATAGGCATTCAGAACATCATCTGTGATCCCACAGAAAATATAATTGATGGGAGAGGTTAGCATAGAGGCTGGACAAATAAATACTACTGGATAGTACCGATCAATCAACTTTGGTCACTACCCAGATCCATGTTCTTGTCTCTCTTGTTTACTGCCAAGCTTATTCGTAGTATACACTGGTTTATTCAGTCTAGAAAGTCAGATCATTTCACTTATGACACAAAGCTGAATATAATAATAATAGTAATAATGTATTTGCTTTTTTCTGAACCATGATATGGTGACGTATTTCATTTCAGAATCCCTTTTTTGATTAGCCACTACTAATTTGAGTACCTGTAAAATTATTGTAGTGTTGGAGTATGAGGGGTGTCAATTATGATGATAAGTTACTTCAGACAAGTAAAAAGTCCAACTATGCATAGTAATGATGGACAGTGGCTAGCAGTGGAATCCAGGATGCACACTTCGTCCTATTCGGGACTCGCCAGCTGGATGCACCTGCCTCTCAGTGAGTGTTGTTCCCACCGGGACTCGGACTTGGGAGTGATCGCTTCAAACGCCAGATCGTTACCCACTACACCATTGAGCCAACCACTGAGAGGCAGGTACATCCAGCTGGCGAGTCCCAAATAAGACGAAATGAGCATCCTGGATTCCACCGCTAGCCACTGCCGATCATTACTATACATAGGTAAAAGACAGGCAATATCAAGGCATACACATAGGAGCCTATATGCCAACAGAAACTGATCAGTTCGGTCCAATCAACGACGGTGTAATACAAGCAATAACACTAGGTACAAATTTCGTCGTATATTGGTGTCATTGAAGTAAAATTCACTTGTCGATTCGAATTATCCACCCGAGTCAGCAAATCTTTGGTCGTATTCGATGCTGCCACATGCTGTCAAAGTTTTCAATAACTCAGGTTGAATTATTCAACGAAACCTGTACTATGAAGATGAATATTAAACTCTTAAATGGATTCGAATCAGCTTTTTGTTTTTAAATTTCTTCGAATCCACTGGCTTATTCGTTTGATCTATTATGGGAAATAATTTTTCAGCTGAATCGTATTTTACTTTTATACAATGTGATGATTGAAGGTAAAATGAAAATTAAGATCATGGCTGGATCGGAATCAGCAACCACCGGGTTTCCGGCCTGATGCTCAGTGGGTACAGTATCGGACCGGAAACCCGGTGGTCGTTGGTCTGAATCCGGCTCCGGTCCAAATTTTCATTTCACCTTCAATCATCACCCAGTATAAATACCAGTCTGCCAAACTATGGCTATCTCATATAGTTAAATGAAAGTTTTCGTTTTTATTCAGTGAAATGACAGAATCAGGTATGAAGACTAACCGACCATCAACAAATATCGAAATCTAACCGCATTGGGTGATATCAACCGATTGATGAAGTAACTCGTTACATATTCCTTGGTTGCATAGATCAATGAAAATAGACGCTACCTTCTTTCTAACCTTTTCTGGTATAATATTTTTTTTAAAATTGAAGTAAATAATCCATGTTACAAATTTTGAAAGTAGTCATTGAAAAAGTCTATCTGAAAAGATGAAGTAAATACGCGATATATTTTGAACAGTAGGTTCATCCATTAAACTCTCAGTGTCTTATATACGTGCATGATATGTGTGTTTTTATGGCTACCCCTGTTATAAGAGTAGGAATAAAATTACCAAGATAAGTTGAGTATTTGAACGAAATGTTCTTGAACTTGTGACAGGCTTGAATTTACATCTGACTACTACTTCAGTGAATCTCAGAGTGAGGCCCTAACCGTTTTCATGCAGAATTTTTGGGGTTATTATTTTTACCATTCCGAGGACCAACATCAATAATTTCTCATACACTGCATGAACGTGACCACCTGTCGCCTATACATACTAAAGACTGAGCACTCGTCTGTCACGTTAGTCATTTTGGTGAAAGTTCTTTCACCTTCATTTGCGTAGCCTGGTTACTCCTCGCCTTGGGCCACATACAGATGTAAAAAGGTAAGTGGAACGGAAACATTATATAATCACTTTTATTGCTTTGAAGATAATCCTCGGGAATGAAGAGTCTGACTGTATAACATAGTCTTCCAATGAGAAACTTAAGTTTTCATTTCAAAATCAGGCTTTTCAATTCCAAGTGTTACTTAATTCCGAAAGTAGTCTATAAATTAAAAAGGGTATAGATTTCTTACTAGTTTGTCAGTTAACAGTTGTGATATCCTCATCGATTTCACCTGTCCTACTAGTAAACTGAACCTTAATGAATATTGCTTAGTGCCGCTTGTATCTCATGAAACAAAAGCTGTGAACACCAAGGTAGTATCCAGATAAAGTGACACTTATAAATTGAATGTCTTACTGGATTATCTTCCATCTAAATGAGTAGCGTCTAAAAGTGGCTAATAGTTGTCGTTCGCAACTTTACTTATTGTATGTGCATTATCCTGAATAGAACAGAACATTGAATAGTTCTTAATAGATAGTTTGCATAGCACTTTTTACCATATTTTGCAATAATTTCGTCTGTCTCTCATACAGCAATTTTACTGATAAAATTATGGACCAAATTTTCAAAATTTGACACCAGAGTATCTCTAACAATTCTATGGGGTATATCATGGAAATTTCATCAATTTGTGTATGGTAATCAGTCTCAGATGTTGGAGAACCTAGTGAGTGCAAAATAATATCACCTATTTTAATCTTCCTTGCTAATCTTCATTTTAGTTCGAAATCAATGTTGCGACAGAAACAAATCCTGTCTTATTGTTTCTTTGTAACGCTTTTATCAAAACTGTTTTACTTTGTTTTGAAATAGTTTCGTCTTCATGTATAAGCCACTTTGATAACTAAGTGCATGGTCAAATTATTCAAAATTCATTGCGCAAATAAATTTGTTTTTATTCAAATCATATATTTTTTTTAAAAATTATATGAAATCCGTTTTTACTCTATCGCACTTCTTTCCGCCATGCACCTTTAATACTGTCATCTCTTTGAATTACACTGTCACTGATTGTGACGACACTAGTGTGAGGATATACATAGGATCCTGTATGCGAATAGTGACAACAATTTCCCTATTCTGCGGAAAATTGTACTGCACAGCTTGAGATCATATGTAGCATTCATTATCTGAGGAAGTTTGACTGATTGTTTATTTGTTACGTTCAATATAACTAAGCTGCGACGGCTTCTATCTGTAGTCAAAGCATTTCCCTTGTGATCAAAATTATTTTGACTAAGAATAACGCAAATACAACTAATTATTGGGAGTAAATTCTTGAGTTCTTCTTCTTCCTCCTCTTACTGAAACGTTGGATCCAAATCATATGTCACAATTCACAATGACATCAGGTTAAGTGTCAATTGACTGTGTTCATTAACATTAGGAACTTTATTCTTCTTGAGGTTTTATGATTTGGATCACCTACCAAATTATACTAAACATATCATCAAAACATTTGGCCCATGTCCAACAACATGCACATTTTCTTTGTGTTGATGTTATGATACACTGATTGAGATGTTAAGATAACTTTTTAAAAGAGATAATGAGATACGTTACTACTTAGTTGTAATCTACTTCTTCAGGTGAATCGGGTTGAAATATCGATTGACCTTGGTATGGCTGTTTCACTATGCTTTAGTGTTTGCACACAATTATGAAAGAGCTGATACAATAACTCAGGGTGAAGATTATTGATAGATAACGGAACGCTTTGTTTCCACCCACGCAAAAAGTTGTATCATAACTTTGTAACAAAGTGAAGTAATGTTTTTAAATACTTTATTTTGGTATTGTTTACCTTCACTAGTTTGTATCACACTAAGATCACGGGACGAGACAAGAGTGTTATTTGGCTATACATGTAGTTCAAATAACTAGTAGTAAGCAGATAATTTGAAAGAAGTCTAAGCGCTATTTAAATCAAAAGGACTGATTTAATTGCCGTTTCAAAATTAAGCTTTAATTTTCACGAGGAATCAATTACATAATAATGACGGGTCATTTACTATACATTATACAGATTGAGTAATATCATATATGCTATAGAATTAGCGACGCTGTCATTCAATGGTTTGTTGAATGCGACTACTCTCACTCTGCAAGCAACTTGTAAGAATAGCAGTTCTGGCTGATGAGATCTGTATGTATTAAAGTGAAAATAACTATGACAGTTCAGTTATAATAAGAATCAAAACCTTGCTCCACGTTATTCTTCAATAACATATAAGTGCTTGAAAATGATGAATACACTCCCAGTTGCCTTTTATTTTAGCTTAAAAAGCCGTCTTCATCTTTACACACAATCTCAAATGATTTTTCTTCAAATAAATACGTCTCCCATATTAGATTTGTTTATTTGATATAGCATAACACAATGATACAGTATTATTTAATTGATGAAGTTTTGAGCACAGATTATTGCTTGTAACCAAATCAAAGTAATCAAACAGCTTATAGTCCTGTCATCTAACATCCTTTGTTTTCTGTTCTAGTCAAAGATTTCATATCTTCGGTATAGGTTTCACTACATTGTCCGACCGCGGAGTTAGTCGGATTATTAGAACATAAGAATTTGTCCAAATGTAGGTTGATTGACCCTAATAGGAACCTTAACTTCGAAAGAAACTCGGCTAATACATTGTAGGCATTGATATACAACTGCGAAATAGGTTGGGAGAGAATCACAATGCACAAGCCCAATATAGTTAGGCTGATAGAGAGACTGATTGCTGAATCTTGTACGTCAAGTCAACGCCGAAAAGATATAATAAGAATGATGCAACACTTACATCAGAGATGTGAAACTTTCTACTACCACTAAAAACAAGGAATATGAGGTAACATGACTATCAAAATCATCTGTCAAAAGTTGTATGATTACTTTGACATGATTGTAAGCAATAATCTATACTCAAAACGTCCGTCAGTACATAACAGTGTATTCCTACGTCCTATGTCGAATACGTACGTCTTCATCTTCTACAGTTGTGAACCAAGAAGCGGGATATTTCGGTATTAGTTAACTCTTACCACCTTTATTCAGTACGGAGTAGTCAGTCAGGAAATAAGCATACACTGAATGAAATTATGTCTAGACAAGAAAGTAGTAGAATATGAATGAAGCCTTTTGCGAAACTTGTTTTATCTGAGATTACACATTTCGAAAGATTAGATCTCTGTGAAGCAACTAGTTATACAAGGGCAAAATCTAGCTAAATTCAACATGGTTTGCTTTCAGTCTCATCTAACACGTAATTCCGATGACAAAAGCTTGCTACTTGACTGTCTTAGTTATTTGACTGGTCTCGTCTTGTCTTGAATATTTTGTTATTTTACATATGTATTAATCAACGCATAGCTGTTAAAGTGAGTGGTCGAAAAGATAATTGTCTTCACCTTAACCTCCTTTTGTTATTCAGTGACTAAATGAGGATTTCTCGTTATTTAAATAAATAGACCTTCAATTTGTTTTTGGTTTAATCAAGTTCAGTATTTCGAACCCAAACTCAACACTTTATAACTAATTAAACCGCCTGTGTCTAAACGTGCTAGGGACCAGCATGAATCTTGACATCTAGTATTTATTACTGTTTTTAATTTTTATGAACAAGTAATTATCTTGTTTTTGGTACTTGTAATTTCCCATACCTATATAGGGTGGAACTGCTCGACATCTGTTGACAGACGGGCTCCTATGCGTGTACCTTGTCATTGGCTGCTTATTCATTATATTGTTGTCTGTTTGGTGGCTGGTAGTGAAATCCAGGACGCGTGTTTCTTCTCATACGGGGCTCGTCAACCGGATGCACCTGCAGCCCAGTATAGTTCGCCAAAAGACAACTATCAGAATCAACAACTGATACTTGTTACAAAAAAGGTGGCTCTCATGCCTTGCGGGCCTAGTGAATAATGCTTTGATGTTTGAAGAGATGCGTACTGGGTTTGAATCTTAGTGGGAACAATATCACTCACTCCACCTAAAAAGTCTTCAATAGGACTAAACTCGCTTCCTTGATTTCACTGCTAGCCCCAAGTAGACATCAAAATAGTCATCTAGATTTGGAACTGGAGATTCTGCATTACTATTTAATTTTCTAGTTACTTGAATTGTCTGAACTTGATTCAGGAATTTTATGCTGGAATTATGATTATCAGTCTTCCCGTATGTACAAAAATCACTTTCATTTTCTCTAGTTCAAATAAAGTGGCATGCATCTTAAGCTAGATGGAGGCACACTTAAGAGGCCCTGAGCACGAGTTTCGTGCTTTTTGGCACTCATCAGAAAGGTTTACTTGGAACTCAAGGGAAGTGATGTCTGAGATCTGGACATGCCTCATCCAATGCTGCAGTCAGGCGTTGTCACTAAGTTATTAAGGCCACTACTGACCTCTTTTAGTACTGGATTAGATGTAGACTATTCACTTTCATGTTATCTAAGAAAAATAAGTTTTTTGTTGAGTTGAGTCAAACAAATATTTTAGTTATGTTTTGGAGTACTCTATATTTGCAAACTACTATGACAGCGAATATGAATAAATATGAAATAAATATGAAAAACGTAACCATTTCTAGACAAGAACATGACTTCTGTGTGAAAGCATAAAAAAACCCATGAAATCAGTAATAATATATTTGACCGCCAGGTGACGCCGTTGAAAACATGGAACTGGAATTAACCTACCAGTTGCTTTTACAAATAACAAATTACCATATGTTGCATAGACCGGTCACTGGAAGGTTACAAACTTCATTTTGTTTAGTCGTAAGTCCCGATCGAATTCTGTCGATCAGTAATCGATGTGGCCGTGAGACTGGGAGACTTAGAACCGCTGTACACTTTGATAAATGTTAGTTGGGTTGGGGGAATCGTCAGGAAGCCTTGGACGTAGGTTTCCCGCTCATTGGCACTCATCTGCAACTTCCACGGAATTGATGTCCCACCTGAGATTCGAACCCACGTCATCCAGTGCTGAAGTCAGAGACTTTACTGCTGACCTATTTAGGACGTGACTGACCTACTGTAGGACTAAATTAGGTACATTGATTGGTTCAAGCTTCGTGCACAGTACAACGAAATATGATTATTAGCCACTTTTTCTGACTAACTTGTACTTATGAATAGATAAATTTGATATTTTATGAGCATTTTCCAACTCATTATTATTAATCGATGTCCTTGTTTTTCTCCGTTGTTTTATTGGATAGAATTTTTTGACCTCCATTGGCATACGGGTTCCTATGCAGATGCCTCAATATTGCCTGAATAGTAATTATAATAATTTGCTGGGTGGGAATAACATCACTCACTGGGGCGTAGGCACATCGAGCGGACGAGTCCCAAGTGGGACGAAATGTGCATCCTGGATTCTTCTGCTAGCTACAAGCAAACAACATCATAATTTTCCAACTCGATTTAAAAATGTACCTTTCTTGAATAATATTTATTCAAACGTCCTTGTTAGGCATTCAGTAAAATGCTTAGCTGACTGAATATTTTCATTATTGTTTGATATTATATTGCTTCACAAAAATGAATACCATAACACCTTCAGTTTACAGATTTGGTGAAGTGTCATTTTAAAAATGTAAAGCTTTCAATAGCCATAAAGGCTTATTTGCATAGATCTACGCCAGAACCTTGATTTCTTTAATTTCTAGTTTCAGCAATTTTATGGTTATTGCGTTAAAAATTTGCTGCATGTCGATAAAATTTTTGCTTTTTGTCACACGTAAGTTGAGAACAGAAGTTATGTCTAAATACATTCCACTTTTATTTTTTCGCTGTTCTGTGTGCCAGTAATGTTGAAAAAAAGAAATTCTGATGTGATATTTTTAGTTGATAATTTGAACTTATCTGATTGGGCACTAACTATCCAAGTAAGTATTCACTGGAATAATAGTCATCAGTTCAAAGTGATCTAGTGTTAGTTGAACACGTTTTAAGACATCACTATTCGTTTGCCGAAAATGCCCACACACAAGGTGCATATTACAGCAGAAATTAACGTTTAAGTGTCAACTGATATTGTTTAAGTCAATCTATGTTGTTTGGACAATGATTTTAATTCTTTGTTTATGTATAATGACAGTAATTTCAATAAAAATAAGTTAAAGCCATATTTTATCATGCTTCAATATATTTTTATGTTCCACATCCATTTCCTTCGATCAGCTTTTCATCCAATTTGTCAAGTTGCTGCAAAGAATGAAAATAAACCTATCAAGGAGCTTAATTACAAACACTTACTTTTTCTAAATCTAGAATAGTGGTGTTAATTTTTGGGCTTGAGAGATATTTGACGACAGAAATATTCATAAAAGTCACTCAACGGATATTTAAATCACTTCTGTGAACTAAAGTAGCAACCATTCAACTGCACTGATGACAGATGATGGAGGACGTCCTGGAAAGCAGCACTTGAGCCTACGTCAAATATGCTGCATTTGTATCCATCAAAAAATTATGTACGATCATCATTGCAGCCTAGTTGCTGAAGTTTAGTCTAGTTCCAGTTTGAAATAGGGGTCAAACTGGTCCGTAAGTTGCGTTTATAACCATGATCACGGTAAAATAATTAGAGTGAATTCATGAACCAGTGTTCTTTTATTATGCCTTCTATGAGGAATTTAGATGGAAGTCAATACATACTTAGTGGTCGCCTAAGATTATTGTATTGACATGATATCTCAGGAGTTTTAATTGATATCAGTCTGTAGTGGGATCAGTTAAAATTTTACCTAGAAAAGTGGAATCGGTGCTACATCTGATGCTCTGATCAAGAATAAAGTTCATAAGCCGCTTCCTTTGTACTTTATCGTATAGGCATAGTGATGGAAAAAGCTTGTTTCTACATGAAGAATATGCATATGAAGTAATTCTTTAACCATTTCAGTAGACCCCAAAAGCACCAGTACACTCATTAATGCTGTAGTGACTTCCAGTTTATAAGTAAAAGTGAAATAACTGTTAGAAAAGAGCATCTCTGGGCGGGATTCGGAAGTCACTGGCATAACAGGAATCCTTGAGGTTCTCCGGATTGACACTGGATGAAAAAATAAACTTGGGACAAGAAAAGAAACATATTGTTTCAATCCATACTTAGCTTTTTCGAAAGTGAACGAAGCCTAATTAGTAATTGACTTTCGTTTTTTTTCATGATGACTGGGAACTGATTAGAAAATCACTCTTCCTTTCACGTTTTTTCTGTACTTCAGTAATTATCAGCTAATTTAAAAGTACTGTAAGTGGTATTTGATACACATATGTGATGTTACGATCTTCAAACATCAAAAGTGGTGCTATTTAAAGTTTACTAACTTTTATTCTGACTAACCGCTCACTGGTACCTAAACTATAGCTGAAGTCTAGGTAGACTTTCATCATAAATCTCATAAATTCTGCTGTCACATCTTTCTGATATTGCTCTGTTTAGATCATTTTAATCTTTGAAATATGTTTTTTAAACGCTTTATATGCTCTTGCATACTTTTAAAATGATTTCAAACTGCTGTTTTTCAAGCTAACAACGAAATAAAGAATTAGCGTTTTGCAGGTAAGATATGGACTTATAAATCCACAGAAATGCAATACATTACTAATTCAATGATAACAGTGTCAAATTGCAGGTTTCTGTACTGGCTAGCTGAACTGTCACTACCAAAATTACGCTTGAATTTCCATTTCTTCACCAGTCTAAACCAGATGTTAACGTAATACCATGTGCTTGTTTCACATTGAAGCTTTTGTTACTGTTATAATTAACATTATTCAATTGCAATGATTGTTTCCCTTAGAGATGTTTTAAAGGAAATGAATTTACTGTATCACAAGTGTTGTTGGAACAAAATTATTATTATCATTTTTTAAAAACACTTTGATGAAATAGTTAGTATTTTTTCAAATATCAACCTCTATGTAAGGTATATTGATGATTTATCGCCCTTTTTTCCCTGTTTAGTTGGTATTTGGATTTATCTTTGTTGTGTAAGTGTATATTAAGTTTGCAAACACGTTTCCATCTTCGATAAACAGTTAGAGCTCCAAACTTAAGCGAAAGTAAGTAGTAGACACAATTAAAACTTATATCTACACGATAGAAATCATGATAGTATGGTAATATTTTCTTTATGTGGCTATGAATAGTATTTGCTGTCATTTATCATTTCATTATCACCGCTGATCTGTTGAGGTGATATTCGAATGAGATGAGTTAGGCTTATCATTTTACTTCCCTTGAAATCGATTCAGCTCACATTTAAACATTTACGCTCTAAGTAATGGGTATAGTAACATGTGTCACTAAACATCATGATCTCAAATCATAATTACGTCATCGATTAGTTAATGCCACTGATATTTTTTTCTTAGACTTTTCGTGCACCATAAATTACTGCCATCATAAAGCTTTATTTTGTTAATATCTTTTTAACGCGACAGCAATCATTTAACTTCTATGAATGCAACTGCACATATAACGGCATGAACTGGGAGAGATATTACTTTTAATTCATAACGTGTTACAATGTAGAGACATTTACATAGTAACATCATAAAAAATACGGAGAACATGCATGGCTCAGAATATTAGCTTTTAGGTGTCTCCTGTCTCCACTGATAATAATTAAAAAAATAGAAGTAGTAGTTTGAACTTCACCGAAAGCCTAGCTGCAAAGAATACCGCTTTGGAGAATATCTACGTCTGAAAGTCTGAATATCTTTGCATCCAAAATAGATGTACCTAATGAGGGAAGCATTTTTTCCTTCTTAGCTCTCAACCATTTTTCATATGTTCTGAACTCTTGTAACTTCACTGAAAACTATTTTCAAGCATCAAAATCCTGTTCAATTTGTTTGTTACGCGATGCGTTTATAAAGCGTCCTATTCTAATTTGTATTTAATGAATCGAATCTCATAATACTAAGCAGTACTTCGAGGTATCTAAAGTAGCATATGCTTCACCTACACCATAAATTTCATTTCTAAACCCTGATCATGATCCCTATAACAGAGTGTTTGTTAGTAATACCACTGGTTGCCATTCTTGTTCTGTTAGTTCCAGAAACTGTTTTTCTTATGTATCATGCCTTTCACTGCTACCACAACTGTTCTGTTTCTGAACCACCAGTGAAAAAATTATTTCATTTTTAAAATCCGCTTATAACACTCTTTATTAAACAAACTGTAAATAAATAAGAACGAAAAATCTTGCTGAATATGACGAATTCTTAGTATTTCGTCTTTTTTCCAACTCAACACAGGCTAGGAAAATTACAAAATTCATACACAGAAGTGCAATCCACATAATTTAATATTCAGAGGAAAATAGTTCACCAATAAATAAACCGAAAAATGGAATCGGAGAAGTATGATAAGTTAACTAATTTAAATGCAGAATAACAATGTAGTGCAATAAATACTTACTATTCTATAAAATTTGTAAAATTTACTTTATCGTCTATTTAAATGATAATAAAAGTTCCATGACAAATTAACAACTCTGAAATAGGGCAAAACTGCATTGGAAATATGATTATCTGCATTCATTGTAGATTTTCATTCTCAAATTCATTGTAAAATACGCCTTTGTATTTTTATGCTTCAGTGTTTAGCCGAACATCTGTTTACTGGTCTAAATATTCATAGAAGAGTTGCGTGAAGACTGCGTAGCTCTTTCTAACTAATAATCCTGATGAACTTTGCTCATGTTTAGCTTTTTTTCCTTTGACTGCATATTCCTGTTAAGAATCAATTGAGCAGTTAAAGATTGTTCGGTGTAACGTGCTCATAAGTTGACCTAAAGCATTTACTGTCCTCAAACCTTTAGTATCGTAATAAGTATCAAAATATTCGCAAAATTTAATGATTTTCTTTACTAGTAAAGTGATATTTTTTAAACACTAGTTAAGACTGTTTAACACTGGCAAGTTTATACTGGAAATCTTCTTTTGAGAGTATTATAGTTTCTTCCATGTTTTATATCATTTATTTGACAACATTAGTCATCAAGTGCTGGATGTGAACTTTAGTGAAAAATCTTTTCCGAAATAAGGCGAACAATAAAGTAAACAGTGAACATGTTTTTAACTACTTTGAGCCTCTGATAGGAAGTTATTTCTGAATATATTTGGTCAGCATAAAACTGACTAGTTACTGTAGAGCAAGATATCATACTATCTAACCTAAAGCACTGGCTAAATCCTGCCGACAAATTTTTTTTATCACTTACTGAGCTACAATCTTTGACAACAGACAGCAAATTCACTGTATTTTTGATAACAAGAATTTAAGATATACAGACTTATGTAGTTACATCGGCTGGTCATGTTTTTCAAATCGCATCGAACCTATATTTATTTAAGCCAAACCAAATTTTTTTGTCAGTAGCTTGCAACTGAATGAATTTTTTCACTTGCTCATGCATTACGAGAAATGCCGGTAGAGCAGGTCACATATGTATAAGTGATAATTCTAATTTTCAAGAAACATAACTTTCTCTTCATGATACATACGAATGAAGATTATTATTCAAAGTTGAGCAAGTGTAAAATTCAAAATGTTACAGGGTTACTAAGACACTTTAAACTACATAAGTATTAGAACCACTGTATATTCCGAAGGAAACATAGCCACTTAACATTTTCCGGTAAATTTTCAGAGGTTCATATGGTATCTGTACCCTTCCGTTGAAGAAATAAGTTAACAAAAAGGCATTAACCTTAGTTGTCAGTATACATTTTTGAGCTGTTAAACACAGTACAGCAGGAATTATTGCAAATTATGCGTGTCAACAAAGAGGCTACTCAACTTAGAGTAATTCAATATAAAAGATACTAATGGTCGATATCACCAATCATTTGCTTCCAGTGTTATTTGGGTGCGAGTAGTAAATTTTTTTAAACATTTAGGAAACGTCCATAACCTGTATCTGTCTTTAAATTTATTTACACATAATCAATATAGATTTAATGGGTTATTGTGGTCTCAGTAGTACACAAGACGCTGTCTTATAAACGGAAAAGGCAAAAATGTTGAAAAAGCATGAAAATAGCAACCGGAACCCTCTGCTAAGAAGGCCATATCATACTAGGAAATCCTAGAACAAGGAAGAGTATGTAAGAATAAATCATAAAATATATGCTTAAAACGGCAATATATGCATAAAAAAAGTGCTTTATTCCTAATTTTATTTCTTTATCTTATTATTAGATTAAATAGGAACTTGAATAAGAGGACAAAGAATGTTTACTTTCAGACTGATGTCATGGATTATTCTTGTTGGTTTCTCAATGCTATTATTAATATCTGTAAGCAATATTTTCATTTTCATTCCCGTAAGGAAAACTGCTTCGTTTATCGGAATAATTTGAGGTTTTATGTATACTGACTTGACTTTTTGGTCGAGACATGTACAAGTAGACTGGACCTTGATTATTGGTAACGACTCCTTTATTTGGATCAAAAGTTAAATATGTTACATCCAACAAACTATCAACAATACTACGTCTATAATCCCCATCTACTTCTGGTGTGTAAGATTGATTAAGCGTTGTTATAGTGACTGGTGATGGGATATATTCAAGGTTGGAGTTAGCGTTGTGATAATTTTCTGGTATTTGAAGTGTAGCGCGATTGTCTTCAACTTCAAAATTACTCACTGAACGCACACGGCCTATTTCATCAACAACAACTTGTCGAATAGATGTTAAATCCCGTAATACTTTATCGGTGTCATCCATTGCACGTCTAATATACTCAGCAACTGATTGCAGTGTTTCTGGGATTTTACATTTGTATATTTCATAGTATTTGTTTGAACTATACATGGAATCTATACACAGCACAAAGTATTGCGGTCTTGCTCTGCTTAAATATAATTCTTTGATTTCTTTATATGATACCCATGGACGGAATGGTATTTTACCAGATGACTTTGTACGTTCGAAACTAATACGATCTTCTAATAAACTCCCGGTACAGTGTGACTGTCGTTTACGATGATACTTTTCTAGTAGAACAAGTGCTCTTGTTTCAGTGTACTGCTCGGCTGGACTAGCAGTTATGCGATATATTGGACAGATATGCGTCTCATAGAATAAATGCTGTTTGCTTCCAACGTGGCGTAGGCAATCGTCAATATACGTCAGTTCACTCTGAGGAGCGTACACACTCTTATTTCTCATGATTAAATTCTTCAGGTAGAGTTGGTTTTCAAGTGAATTTAATGTAGGTATATATGCTCGTAATTAAATAAAAATGTGGATAGAATGTGTGCAAATATGAGTTTATATATCCATGATTCTGACAGAAAAAAATTCATATAGTATTTTACATGTATGACTAATAAACCAGTTGTTGGTGTCAACAAAATAACTCTGAGCAGCAATTATGTTAAATATTTCTGTTCAATACAGAGAGTGGTGTGTTTCTCAGTCAGAAAAAACCCCTATTTTCATATGTGAGAAAACCGATGTATGCATTTAGAAGTTAATCAAGTATATTCACCTCTAGTACTAATAGATTCACATGAATAAGAAATGATTTGTGAAAATGTATGTGTGGTGCAAATTCAGCAAAAATCTTAATCGATCTTCACTACAACACAAGACAATTCAATTCTGCAAATGTTTATCCATAAAGTTAGGTGTTTCTGAAAGAGATAAACGCTGAGAATGCTCAGAATGCAGTTAACAGTCAACCCTATAATCGTGACTGGTAAATCATTGAAATGACTGTCTGAAATATATTTATCCGCGTCTGAGTGCAGTCTAGGTCCGCACCTAACTTCACACATTGAGCTTCTTTAGGAAGTCCCAGATGCGCAAACAAGTCCTAATTAATGATCATATCAGTCAGTACTGTTTCGAAATTAAAAGCTTTACTCCATTATTGTTAATAAACTTGATAGAGCTTATACATAACTATGATATCCCTGTCAGTAGCTCGTATTTTTAAATTTTTCTCTGCAATTTCGCAGGCAGCCAACCTAGTACAGTTCCACGTTTCTAAGTCATGAATAGCATTTACTGAGTATTGGTTACTACTGCATTTCAGGTTTGCAACTCAAACTAGGTGAAAAAGATTCTAATCTTCGTGAGATTTGAACACTCGGTATAACTTTTTGAAAGATGTTTAGTTATACTTTGTCAGTTTTCTCTGATAAATGTATTTCAACCTCAAGAAAGTAGATCAATATAAGACTTTTTTTCGAAGACGAACAGAGACAGTAAAAAGACGGTAAAAATGAAACTCATCAAATGAAATAAAGTTTGAAGGAATAATTGAAAGTGAAAATAAAAGTGTTATTAAATAGGGCTAGGTTGTAGACAACCGATTATTCTACAACAAGATATTTGATAGGAGGACTAACATCCGGTCACTTCATCCTTATGTTCAACAAATTAACGTCTTTGATTGGATCCAACCAAACCACCCAAGCTCCCTTGGTGGTTTGAGCATCTTCATGGGAATTCGCAACAGACTTTTATGATGAATGAGGATCAGCTTCGGCTTCGGTGAATTTTACAAAAAATAGATGCTAGTCCAGGGAGTGTGAAACTGTTTGTTTCAGAGTGCAATGTTACTGAGTAATTCAACATTCATTTAAGTAATTGTGACATGTTTTCGATTTGAAGAAAAGGATGTTTTAATGATCTTTGAACTCGTGGAAAATATTTGTAGCTCAGGTAGTTGGCCTTGATTGTATTGTGTTCTCTAAGCTGGGTTGTTCAGTCGTGGGGCTTTCATCGTCTTCCTAGACAACATCATCAGCACTAACGTCAGTGTGAAATGAGCTGTCAGTATCTCTCCATGAGTGATTTAGTAGCTTGCCCTGATGAATTAGTTTGTAATTGGTTGTTTCCTTTAATTGTTGTGTCATTGACTGTATAGATTTTCCTGTTGGCTGTTCCTCTGCTTGATGTTCTAACTCATAATTTTCCTCACTTAAATGCCGTTCACATTTTGGTGTGGTCAGCAATATGGATTTACAATCGTGTAGTTATGTCAGACATTGATTGCACATTTTATACCATAAATTTTAGTCTTTCTCTGAATCAAGAGAAATAAAACGCTTTGGATCCTTTTCATATTTTTTACAAATGAATTTTAACGGACAGTAATTCACCCATATCTTCATATGAGAGGTAAAATGAAAAACTGAGTGAGGAATTTCATAGAACTGTAAATGCTATCTGATTATCTGCAAAACGCGATATACTACACATTCTTGGTTGAGAAATCCGTGGCAGATGAAAATCATACGGCGCTTGTTTAATTCCGTTTCGTTTTGTTGTGTTTAACTGTCATATTAAAATCTGTTACTGAGGTTATTCAATTTGCCTTAGATCTTCCAAGATAACCAAAGTTAATAGTTTCCAAAGTATGATAAATTACGGAACCATTGATGAGAAACGTCTTATTTTCCATCTACGTCATATTTCCACTCAAATAACTTTTAGTGGATATTAAGACCTATAAGTTTAAACAAAAACGGCTTTATTCAGAGAAATGCTCTATGTCAGCACTTTAATGTTACTCCCAATGGCTAGAAACCTTGCTTCGAAGAACCAATACCCTTCCCATAAATTAGTTAAAACTCCTACAACAGTTGAAGTGATGTTGAAGAAAAACAGTTAGTGTTAGACCTCAATACTCAGTCACTGTTAGGCCGCAGACCAATGTTTACAACCCCTTTAATGCCTATTATTAGAGTTTACCTGTTCCACGACCGATTCAAATCTGAATCAGTGCGTGCAAATCACCCCATAATTGCCCCAACGCCGATGCTTGGCAAATAGTGCAATGACTGAGGTTTTCCTGTCAAAATGCTTTCATAAGGCCATGCATTCATAGCTTTTTTAACGGTGGTATAACTCACGGAGGTGATGAAACAAGTGATAGTGCAAGAGAGAATACTCTCTCTTTTTACCGATACGGTGAACATGAAAGGTCCTCTTGGGTAGATAAGAAAACCCTGATTCATAATCAGTGCTGCTATTTCGCTCCAGGATCCGAAACGGAAAAATGACATGTCAGTCTAATGTAGCCAACGGCCATCACAGGACTGCGGCACATCACATCATAGTTGTCTCCGAGTATGACCAATTTTTCCTTATTACATTTAAACTTGTTTTTATCTGAATCTTTTTTTAACACGCAGCTTGGCATTAACTGAAATCCTAGTCTGTCCCCATCACCATAAATCACTAAGCATTTGCTTCTCCACAACGGTGCAAGATTTGTAGCAAATATTAGGAATCCACGGGTATCGTTTGCGCTGCATCACTTCAAATTCAGGTTCACGATGCAACATGACAACAGAGAGCTGTGGCTGAGATTCTGGAAACCTTTCTTATTGATATTTCCCTTATCTCAAAAAGTTTAATTCCAGATTCCAATGAAGTGCTTTGGATAACTTCTTTATCTATTACCTCAAAAAGTGCATTCATAACACTCTTATGCAGTAACTTCATGACACACAAAACTGGTCTGGCTGGTGAGGGCTTTGGACTAAGTGCTGGAGCCAAAGTTATACAAGCCAACTAGTTTTTCTCACACAGTGGTCTTTGCTTTTAGGCTAGACAGTTTGATTAGTGTTAAACGTAAGTTACTAGAAAAACGATGTCTATCTTTCAGTTTCTGCCTATGTTCTAACTGTGGAACCTATACAGTCTGTAGTGAGTTCTATCATCACTTTAGTCGCCATATGTAATAATTCTGCTCAACATGAGTCTGAGTACTAACTAGAGACCTTAATGTGAAATCAGGACATCTAAGCTAGGTAGAGATTGGTTGAGATGATTTTACTTGAGTTTGCTTACTATATGTTTTACATGTCTAATAACAAGGACCATCTTCTGCACCTTTCAGCAAATGGTAGCTCTTTTCTAGGCTGCACCAACTTAAGGTACAGCCAGTGCTACAGACTCGGAAAGATCATGTTGTAATCAACTACTAGTGGTTTGGGTGTTTTCCAAGGTAATGATAATTCTTGAGCACCAGCTTGGACTCTGATCCTGCTTTACTGTATGCTTATTTCATCTTGTGCTTTGGTAGTCATCAATATCATCATCCTTAATGGTTTGGCGTATATAAGTTTTGCTGGTTCTAGTAATGTAACTAAGTATATAAAACATGTCTTGATTCCAGGTCAGCTGTCGAGCCAAGGAAGTATAAATGAGCACTGACTGCAGTTCTAAGACTTCATGAAAATGGCCAATTAAGCCACTTGTGACTTTAAAGAACAGCATGCTAACAAACTTTGGGTTGTTAAAGGCTCTTCACAATGATTGACGATCATTTATTTAGTTCTATAAACAGGAAATGGAGCAATAAACATAGGTCCCTAACATGACTTCTCAAGCAGAAGGAAACTAGGAAGTTTGATACCTGATGGTCAAAAAGCGAGGGTATGTTGGAAGGGGCAACTGCGGCTGGCAAAAGTCGAAAACTGTTCCAGTTCATCATAGTTACTGGCAGTAAGAAACCTGGTTTCAGTGAAACAGCATGTGAAGTAGGAAGCATGCCAATCGCCAACTTTCTGCTGGTCTTTTCAAATAACGCTGGACTTAATAATTTGTTCTCCATATATCACATAACACGATAAATGCAGTTTCATATACTGAGTGCCAACTAATCATGTCTTACAAACAATGAATGTGGACTCATGATTGGATAAGGAGATACAATAAACATTTTTGATTGCATTTATTCATCTCAAATGTTTTGGTTTTGATTATTTTTCTGAAGAAGCTCTGAATTGACTTCACGGCAAAAGGTTGCAACCATTTTATTTCAGACACATGGAGATTCATACAAGTGAAAGATATATCGAATAATACTGTTTCACTTGAAGTTCTAGTTAGTGTTATCTGTTTCTGAATTAGCAAGTATTCTGATGTCTTTTTCTAAAGGAAGGCTGAATGCACATATCATGGACGAAGGATAACCAGTTCTGATTTTGCAACACTATCGTCCACTCAGTGACCTAACAGGGAGTAGAAGGCTATATTCTGTATTAATAAACCTTGTCATGACTTTATGTGATCTTTCGCCAGATATGTCGTTCAGACGCTAATTTTAAGCTATTATAAACACCACGCCCTTAATGTTTTGAAAGTCTTTGATCATTCACATATGAACTTTATCTTCACATAGAAAGATGAATTTGTTGTTGGATTAAAGCTTACATTGCTTACATTACTATTCAGGACTGAAATGATGGTCCAATTCATGAGTCTTTTGGTAAGAATTGTATATTGACTAACCTTTGCAAAGATTTTAGCAGCTCATGTACAAGAAGCTATAAAAGCTATAAACTCGTGGTTAAAAAACTTCCCATAGAGAGGAAAGACTATTTTTACTTTATAAGTATTCAGATGCGTTACTATCTACCGAAAACTATTAATAGAAGACATACAACAAGAACGATTTTATTGAATAATGCTTCAGAAGCCAACACAAAGATTAAAAGAAAACCACGGTGCACAAATATCTGGTATTCGGTCATTGCAATTTCAGATCTAATAATATTATAAAAGAAGTAACTGCATGGATTAGCTGCCTAATGACCAGAATATATTCTGAAATTGATTTAACTCTAGCGTCTTGAAAGGAATGTTTATTGGTACGGACGATCACACCTCTTAGATTACCGCCAAATGGATACAAGAATTTAACTTTATCTATTTAGTTCTAGCAATAGAGATAAATCTTCGTCCGAGACTTCAAAAATAATCAAGTAACCGTTCATCCATCCGTAGATTTTTGTGTGAATCGATTGCAGAGTTCTTGACTTAGAACCCTCACTTCACTTATCTTCAAGTGATCTGAACAGCTCGTTGGAAAGGATTTTTTGTGACTGTTACCAACTCACCTACTGACTAGATTTAAAAAGTAGTCTGTTTTCTGAATTGTGTACTAATATTTTTTCAGTTTTCTCTGTAAAAGTATCGTACATACTTGAACTATACTTCATAATGTTTGTCTTTCTTGATGTACTATTTATTTTTACTATTCTTTTACTTAATCTTCCATAGACAAATTTTCTATCTAAAGAGGTACATTGAAGTCCTACTTTTATTTACTGAAACTTACAATTTGGTGACAGCTGAAAAGAAGTCGATGAAACAATTCAGCTTGATATTATTCGAAACAAAATAGTGCTCTAGTTGTTCAAAGTTTCTTAAAGGAAAATAATTCTGAAATGAATGCACACGGATTATTCGCCTATGAAAACGATAATGCGTTACAATGCAAGTATCACTGAGAGTACGTGGAGTTTTTTGCCCACCTAATCGACAATGACACACCTTTGTTTCAGTGATCTAGAAACTTACTTTTACCACGAAAGTGAATAACTAAAACGTTTTGTTTATAACTTTGAGCAAGTGGGTCAGAATCTGGCTGTCTATACTTCCTACTTCTGTTAGTTCACGATATATCGTGACCTCCATCCAATGGCATCATGAAGTAACTGAAGTAACTGTCCTCATGTCCGACCTAGTTGTCTGCAGTGGTCACGATTTCTCACTGGAGCTTCGGGAATTACTTCTCGACGCCAGTCACCAATGTGCACTAGATTAATTCAGTCTGGAGGTTTGTGGAGACTTATTAATTGATTTTAGGTAGGAATTCATCATGAGATTCATAATATCAGTTAAATGAACGCTAGGAATCTGGAAGCACTGGATAGATGTTGCGTTCTATTGTGGGATTACTCAGTAGTGGGTACACATGACGACTCCAGGCCTCGAGCCTAGGACCTTTAGATTCCCCGGGCAGGATAAAGTTATAACATTATGTCAGACTTTGATACTGTTTTCAGTTTAGTCGAATAACAGCCACACCTTTTATCATAACTCACATCCGATTTGCTAACAGCAAATTTAGTGTCACCTATTTTTATTGCATACAGAATGTCTCAGTTGGTGACTAATCATAATTTAAGGTCAATTAAAAGATAGATGGGAGTCTTCTTGAACTTTTTCGCTGGATATAAGACGTGGTTAATGGTTAAACTGGTAAACTATTTCATTAACAACTAGCCAAACAGATGTAACTGTCTTGTTTGGAGTATATCTACATAGCTGTAGCCATCATAGATACACAAGCAGTAATATGAACTATCTAAAAATAGATAAATTATTCGCTCTCCAAAACCAACATAGTTTTTGGTATCTTATCACCTATAATACGTTTCGCACACTGCATAAAACAAACTACTCACTCTGACCCTCTTTTGATGAAATAACTGAACATGTCAAAGAATTAGTTCATCTTATAACAGGATTGTCATTTAATTGTGTAATACTGCGTGACAGTCATCTTCCGTAAAGCAATTGTTTTTTTTTATATGGCGATAAAAATTTGTTCTTAAACTCACCTTTTGATTATGGCAATATTGTTCCAGCTTTCAGCAGGATATGACATTCACTTTCAGAAAAAAATACTAACCTTTCTCAGTTTTGACATTCTTATGTTTGATCAGCCGTTCTTATCTTTACTTCTTCGTCCTTATTTTCCGCTTAATTATGCTCAGGTAATATTCAATAGTTTACATTAACAATCTTTTTGGAATTCATTATTATAAGGTAGTTTAACGATGCCAATTTTCGCCGTTTTTATCTTTTACAATGAGAAGATGTTCAGTATTTCGAAATATTTTTTAGTTTTTATATCATACTATTTCAACTGAATTTACTTAGAATTATGCTACAAATGTTTCAAAAAATATCTCGGTAACACAATCTTAAATAATGAGAGTTTAGTTACCTTAGTCATACTTTATTTATTCAATAACAGGCATGTCATATAAGCTTGGATTTTATATATGAAAGAATTACGGTACACAGTATACATCTTGCGATTTCCACGTTGCACTTTCGATTTTCGCGAAAAAAATAGGTAGTACAAGAAAGTGATACTATTCAGTAAGAATTACACAACATACTTCTTAAGTAAAAGAATAGTTATAAAGTCTTTTATGTAGTCTAACCATCGGCTTGTATAGAAAGATACCAAATGATCTCCTAGTTAATTCTCTACATTCAAGACTAGTAATACATGATGATTTTAAGTTATGTTGTAGAGGAGAAGAATTTGATGGAAAACAAAAGCCTTAAAAATGTTGTAGAAGAAAATCCAAAGCGATTTGTTCACTGAAACTCTGTGGGCCATTCGAAAATACAGTTTGCTGTCAGTGTGATTCCCCATGCATACTTAATATCACAAAAAGTAGCTGACAAAAGATAATGAGTGTTCTAAATAAAAAAATTTGACGGGCACACATTAACTCTCAATTCAGTGATTTTGTCTTAATTAACGTGTATAGTAACCTCGTCTAGTTTACTAGTTCACTAGTTACTAGACCTTCCTAAGCCCAGATAAAGAGGGAAGGTTGGGCATAGGGCTAGCAACTCTAACCCCTAAAACCAATCTAACCTCTAAAGAAACTTCAAAGCACAAGGAAAATATCGAAAATAAAAACAAACTTATCCCTCGATGGAATCGGAGAGACGAAATGACACCGATTGGTGAAAGCCTTCGGGAAGACAATTGGCCAATGTGTCCTCTCTCTCTTGATGAATGCGAAAGTAAGATTGGGAATATGGAATGTCTGAAGAATGTATGAACGTAGCAAGTCTGCCCAGATTGCCAAATATATGAAGAGGTATGGCATAGAAGTGCTTGGAGTCAGCCAAAGCAGATGGAATGGAAGTGGACTCTCCAAACTCTTAACTTGAGAGTCAATAATCTACTCCGATATTGTCACCCAGACAACAACTACGACAACACTGAGGTGGCTATCAGGATCTCCCCAAGTGCATTGAAGGCTCTCTCTCATGCAGTGGGAACCAATCTCCTCCTGCAGGATCAGGATCATGACAGGAAGGTTCAACTGAAAAGGAAGGAAAGTCACAATCATGCATTGCTATGCTACGCACCTACAAATAATATTATAACAGATGAAGAGAAGAAGGATGGATTCTACAGACAACCGCAATCAACACTGGACAAGCTCCCCTTCTCAGTTGGCAACGTCAAAATTCTAGTGTGTGAGGTGACACGAATGGGAAATTGAGAGTGGAAAAGATGGGGAGAGGACTAACTATGGGTCTAGAAGCACTCGGTGAAATGATGAATGAGAATGGAGAACTGTTTGCAGACTTCTGCGCATTCAACGATTTGGTGATTGGAGTCAGGCAGGAGGATATTCACAAGATATTGACGTGGATTTGATTTCACCAGATGGATACACTAAAACTCAGATCGACTTCATCTTAATGTGAAGAAAGTGAAGACGCAGTCTACTGGACAAAAGATCAGATCAAGAAGGAGGGGCAGATGTAGGTTTAGACCACTCACAGTCTAGTGCAATGAACCTGCATTCAAAATCAAGTTGAAAGCCTTCAAGGAAGTGTGTGATAGGCCACAATTCAAGTTAACACCCAGAACAGAAATTGGACTGAAGGATGAGACTACAAAAAATGTCTTCTCATCAGCCATCAGGGAAAAATGAAAGAGATTAAGTAACATCCCTGAAGTAAACTGCCTAGAGGAACACCGAAACTTTCTAGAAGTTATTTTGAAAGAAACCTGCGTAACCGTGTTAGGAAGGAAGAGAAAATAAGACAAGGAATGGATCTCGAAGGACACATGGGGGAGCTGATAGACGAGGGAGAGGAAGATGGTGAAGCAGAAGGTGAACCAGTGCAAGGATACACAGCGAAAATAGGAACTGAGTACAACGTATAAAACACTGGACAAAGAAGTGAAGAACAGCGCACAGTAAGACAAGAGACACTTCTGCGACATATTGGCAAGTGAAGCAGAGCAGGCTGCAGGTAAGAGAGTCAGAGATAGACCTGACGACACTAAACCAAGTAACCAGGTTAACCAGAGATAAGAGGTCAACACAGCACAGATGAAACCTATGAAAGATAGTGAAGGAGAACTAGTTTCCTCAAAAGTGGAGAAACAAAGCAAACGATGGGCTGATCACTTCAAAACACTCTGGAATCGACCACCACCACCTTGTGCAACTCGTCCAGAAATACCACCAGCAAGCCAGCCACAGAATTACCAGTGAACACAAGTCCTCCGACAAAAGCAGAGGTGTAGTCCTAAACTTCATAAAGTTACTGAAATCCGGGAAAGCAGCAGGACCAGATAGAATTCCACCAGAAGCACTGTAAACAGACTCAGAAACAACAGTAGCGGGCATTCTCACACCACTGTTGCACAAGGTTTGCAAAGAAGGAAGGAAGACTACTCTGTCAAACCCCTAAAGAAGGAAAACATAGGTCTTTGCAAGAACTGGCGAGAAACCATGCTTCTGTCCTTACCCACCTAAGCAAAATATTAGGCCGCATCATCCCGAACAGACTAAAAGGGAAATGCTCTGGATTCAAAATTACGACCGAAGCAGGCAGGCTAGCTTCAGGAAGAACAAATCGTGTGTGGATCAAATTGCAACTCTACACTACGCATCATCATAGAACAGAGCATAGAATGGCAGTCAACTCAACTATACCTCAACTTCATCGATTTTGAAAAGGCGTTCGACAGCGTCGACCAACAAGTAATTTGATAGGGAGCTGCTTCAACAGTATAGTTTCAGTTCCACAATTCTTTATCAACCTCATTCAGCAGCAGCTATATGCTATATGATGATGCCACATGCCAAGTGATTCACAATGGAAAGCTCAGTGACACTTTTGAAGTGAAGACAGGAGTAAGACAAGGCTGCCTACTGTCACCCATGATATTCCTGAGTGTGTTGTGGTCGATTGGATTATGCAACAAACTATGAGGAGTGACGAGACGGGCATACGCTCACTGGAACGACGAAAAGAGCCTAGAAGATTTGAATTTCGCCGATGACGATTTGTGTCGGATGTCTTGTCGCACAAACTTGAAGATCTACAGGTAAAACCAGCAAGTTGACAGAAGAGGCAGCGAGGGAAGATGGGACTTCCTTTAGGTGAACTTAGAGAAGACAGAGGTGATGAAGATACCCAACCATCCAACAAGAGCATCAACAACAAGCACCAATGGCCATGAACGAGAGAAATGTAAAGGAAGTTGTCTCTTTTACTTGGTCAGAGCCTCGAGTGGAATCCAAAGGGGAAACGACGAGTTGGGCGTCCGAGACAAGGGTGACATGGAGGAGATGGTGTGAGGAAGAAATGAGAGCTTCTGGGGAGTCGTGGAGCCAGGTTCAAAAGACTGCACAGAACAGAGCGCAATGGATACGTGCTACTGAAGCGTTATGTTTCACTAGGAACCAAATGGACAAATAATAATGATAATAATAATATTTTCATATTTTCATGATTACTTCCTTGATGTGCATACACCTAAATTTAAGGCTTGCGGTGCATTCTGGTTCAGCACTGGACTATTAAAAGCATATTTTTTCGAAAATCTCCCAAAACAATTTTGGGAAAGCGCCTACTGAGAAAAAATGTTCCATGTTTATGGAGTTCTGTTCATCCTAATACTTGGCTTCAAAAGAAAGATATCTGACTTTTCATAAAGGATGATGAGATGTAATCTAGATTATATTACGGAGTGTGTGTATCAACACCGGATTTCCTTCATCTTAGCATAGGCATTTTATGTTTGCCAATTTTCATCGGAAATTCTATAAAGCTGAAGGGAAAACAATTCTTTCGGCATATTGGAGGCGTACTTCTGTCACAGTGTTTGGACAATTTGACATAATGAAGGCATCTTAGATAAGTTTTTGATAGTTTTATTGCCTAACCGAATTTTAGTCTGAGTTTTAAAGACGGTATATAAATTTTAGTCCATTATCATTCTTGCTTGTTTATGACTGTAGAGTTCTTGACTTTATCTGAGTATTCGTAATTACTGACATTGAGAAAATTGTCAGTGTCATGGAAATTCACCTAAGGAACATGAATATTTTCGTCTACCAGTTAAAGTGTACCTACCACATCCTGCTTATTCAATCTTCATAAAAGAGTAGTCATTAAAAACAAGGTTCTAAAACTTTAGTGGTACAAAGAAAAGAGCGACATTATAGTACGGATGATGGTACCTGGTTCTTAAAAATTGTAAATATGCCGAGTGTACTGCCTTTGGTTTAATGACTTATTGCAGTCGAGTATAAACTAAATTTCTGTATCTAGTTCTTGTTAAAAATACAGGGTAACAGTGATAACTGGTCTGTCTGTTTAAAATAAGGAAGCGTAAAGTATTCGAGATCAACCATTCTTTTTGGCGATAGTTTTACTCACCGTTCAGCTTGAAAACGTTTCAATCGTTGAAAGCGCATATCAATTATTTACTGAAATATCCAAAATAAAGATAATTTTAGTGGTAATATGAAACATGGAATAGATATTCAATGTCACATAAAAAGGGTTACAGATTCGCCTTATTGATTATTCTTTGACGTTGTAGATACGTCTTGCTGACAAGTGTCAATAAGGATGAAACATAGAACAAGGACTTCCTGCCAACTGTCTCCAGCTAACTAGCATCCAGTGAAGTGCACTTCGACGGTTAGCTGCCTGGCTTTGTGGAAATTTATTTCTCTTCAGTGAACAATCAAAATCTTTTCTTATTTTAATAGCCTAGGAAAATAATAATTATTTTAGGAAAAGTACCTGATTCAATGCATTCCCCAGAGGTGTTTATCTTCTTATAACGACGCAAGATTATGGTAACACGTAAGCTGAATGTTCTCCACAAGAAGACTACAGCGATCATACAGAAAAACCTTAGCCTGAGCCTTTCAGTCATTAATAAGCATAAAAATTAGCCGCTGACGGGCATGTCTCGCAAAATTTTCATGCAGTTTGGTCAACTACAGAGATGTAATGACCTGAAGTAGAAAATATCTATAACATACTAAGTACTTAATAGGTAGTTTAACTTCCATTTTTCGTAAAAACGCTTCGATTTCTTGTTGACCCATGTCATCCTAGCCAGTAAGTTACAGATAAACTCGAACAAAACCCATATTTACTGTTTTGCGTACAAAAGAGTGAAATTAGGCGCTTTGAACTAATCCTGTTATTATGATCCAGTAAAATATATTACACAAAACACAGATTGAAAAACTGGGTCAATCAGCTGAAAAGGAGGCTATCCTTTAAACCTACAGATCTACAATGGATAAAGAAATATGAGATTGTTCCTTGTAAAGAATTAGTATAAAAATATATGACTTTCTCTGCAACCATTCTGTGAACGAGTTGATCTTGCCTTCCTTTGACCAGGCATTGTGAACTTATACTATTATATTTTGACTGTTCTTTTTCTAATCAGTCATTTACTTACTCTAAGTGAAGCCAACAACAAGTAGAAACTTCTCTTGTGATGAATTTTACTTTTTTGTGAGAATCAAAGTTTGTATCCATTGGTCAGTTTAGCTTTTGTATCCAAATCAAAGAATGGACACACGTTTACTTCTAACCATCAGTGGAAACTGGAGTATCACAAAAAAGCATTTCAGACATCTCTAGTTTTTATTCGACATTCTTATTCCACCTGTTAATGGCACCACTGATTGGCTTACCTTTCCCTTTACACTAATACGAAAATGAGAGGATAAATGTAGTCTTGATTGAATGCATACTGCCCACGTGAAATATTAAGGCGGATTGGTTTCCTAATGAAACCAACTTTATTGTATTGAGAATGGCTATAGAATAGTACCCCACATAATTGTCTGAAAAAAGCTTCGTTGCGCTAAATATATTTTAGCTAAATTCAAGCTGCGAAGAGGCTATTTTTAGAAATATTAAAACTTATAGTTTTGTACTACGTACTTATAAGTAGTATTGAGATGTAGATATAAAACTTGTGGCGGTGGTACGTATATCTCAGTAGTTTTGATCAATCAGCCAAACTATTGAGGTAAAAATATACTATGATAAAAGTTTTCTGTGAATAAGGCCAATAATCACAGTGTGATGGGGTCACTCACAGTTGCATTTCTGAATGGTAACCCACTGTTTTCATAGTTGTTTCAGTTTTTTCACTATAAACTGATCATGCATTGACAGCAAATTAATCACGTTAAATGAGTAACTTAAATGCATTACTAGTGAGATGGATTATCATAAGACAAGCAAGTAAACTCGGGTAAATGGTTGAATGAGTAAGATATGTTGTAACAGAAATTAAACTGAACATTGTCATGCGTGGATATGACTTGAAGGATTTGTTATTAACGCGTACATTTAATACGTAATTTCTTTTTGTTAACTATCTACACAAATAGATAAACGGGACGACATTCACTGCCTCAAATGGACTACTATGTATCAACTTGTTCGCGTCAAATTCGGAAACTGACAGATACTTATTACAGATATATTTGTGTTATATTAATCAGGTGTGATAAGATTATGAAAGTAGATTAATTACGAGTAAGTTTTAGCAGGTCACTTTCGAAGATAAAATTTTTCCATAGGACTGAAGATTCAAAAGAAACCTGTTTCTTCAACATTTACCGCCAACTGTCTTCTATAGCTTCATTCTGTTGTGGCGGATAAAGAACTTGGTTAGATGCGTGTTTGACGGTGAAGGAGAATCTGTACTGATGTTTCATAAAGCATAATAATGGACAAAGTGGATATTTAGAAAATTTCATACAGAAGAATGGAAGAGCAAGTATCCTCTACCTATTGCAAGACTAATATATGCATAAACTTTAATTCGAACCATGATAACCTGACAGAAATGAAGACCAGCCCCGGTGCTGGATAAGCAAGACAATTACTGCTGGTAACCTAAGATTGACTTTAAACAACATAAGCATCTTACCACAATAAGAGATGTCAATGTCACTATCTACTTATAACTTCAACTGGTCGTTTTGAGTCATTCATCTGAGATAAACTACTCAGTCCATATCGAAACATGCTAAAGAACATCCACCAACATGGTCGGTAAAAGTGGGACTAATGAATATTATAACTTCTGTCCAATCCTACTTAGTTGATAGTAATAGAAATAAAAGTGATAGTTTTACTTTTCCATCAATCCACAAGCATTAAGACATCTTTCACAGAGTGCTGAAGTTAACAAAACCAAGCTCATGAGTTTTGAAGGTGAAAGTATTTTAAATATGTTCATTCCCTTCAAAGAAATTTTGTACAATAACTACTTTGCGCTAGTATCGTTGGACTACTGTTGTTGAAATTAGGAGCTCATTTGAAAAGTTGATCTCTTGTCCATAGAAAATTTCAACCCAAGAACTACAGATAAAACTCGTTCGATAATAATGAGTTTTCTGTCAGTTTCAACCATGAAACATCTAGTATCATATAACCCAAAAATCTCAATGAAGAACACAGTGGAATTTAAGTTAAACATCAGTATGTACGGTTAGGAAAAGTGTTAAGATTACAGGAGTTCATAAGGCCTTATTTACATAGTTGTAATGAAAATGAGGAATTCAGAATGCATTGGGCTGCTAGCATTAGATTATATATATATATTCAGACATACATTACAGAAACAAAGTAGATAAACTAGGGTACTGAAGAAGAACAAAGTGTTTATATATCTAGGCCAGTGTTCCCAGAAAATCTACAATACTAAAAGTTTTACTATGAGATCGGAGTATTATGTTGTATTCACAAATATTATAGACTTCAAAATTCCTCATCAAATAAACAACTTTCACCGGGTAAAGTATGGAGCAAGCAAGAATTTTTCACGTTTTGGTTAGTTTTTAAATGATACCACTATGGGCAGGACTCGAAATCAATTTTCAATTAAACATAAGAATTATATAATGGTGATGAGTGAATGGTGTTTTGCCAAACTTTAAAAGATCAATGACAATCAAATATACTTATTTCAACATTGGGCTAACACATAAAATGTTAAACTGCACGTGACCATCGCATGTTCAGTAATTAAGACAGGTGATTTGTTTCATGATTTGTCATTTTTGATGGCTGTTAATTAAGCTGACATAATTTTTTAAAGGTAATACATATGAAAATATTCCCTGCCTCAGTTCTAAACTGAATGACAATACCTAGGTTGAGTTTCTCACAAAAATATAGTACAATGATACTTTTTATCAGCCGAGTTAAGGATAACCAGTACCATGAGAGAATCTGGTACTTCGAGATACACACAATTTAACTTCAATAGACTTCTGTCAGTAGCTTCCTGTGTTGTATTCTTGCTGAATAAATCTTTTGTCGATGATGTATAAAACAGCTGCGATTAATTCATTACACCAGGTAATATTCATAATCAGAATTCAAATATAGTAGAGTCGAAAAATTATTAATTAGTAAATCTTGAATAAAGTTGGATTAAAGGTACCAACCACAGTACTTACATTTAAGCCTGTAGCCGTTTATTGTATTAAAAAGCTCTGACTTATATTCTGACAGTCAAAGATGAACAGCAACTGAAATATCTCTTCTTAATTAACTTCAGAAAACGTAGTCGTCCACCTTCAGTCTTGATGGAAATTTTTGACAGTTATAGAGTGATTCGACTTATAAATTACACTCGTTAACTGTCTAAGCAATAAGTGAGGATGTGGCAGACCATCACTGCATTCAAATTTTGACTCAGGTGACTTAAAATATTTTCCAAAGGAGATTGTTTTTCCATTTAACTAGGATTAAATTAGTAGAAGCGTGGAATGGTGCATTGCGAAATAAAGCTACCATATGCAACTTATAAACAGTTTAAGGAAACTGTAGAAAACCACTGAATATCAAACTATGTTGTATCTAATAGTGCATAGTGGGATAGAGGAAACAATAATGATGGTTAGCCCTGCGAATTCAGCGTAGATGAGTCAAAAAAAAACCGAGGAAATCCCAACTGGAAAGCGGTTGAAAATCTTATCGAACTTAAAGATTTCTAGCTGAACGCAATGTCATTAAATGGAATCTATCACTGTTTTACTGTTAAACTTTCAAAAACTATTGATACCAGTCTCTTATTTGGTCAAGGTTATGAATTGCTACTCAGACTTAGTTTACCTGCACAGCCATTTAACAAAGAGTAGTGGAGGGAACAATAATGATGCAGTCAAACATTGCTACTCAAATAGGACGGTTGTTGATGAAATTTTATCTCGGATACAGAGAGACGACAAGTCATTTTCCAAGTTACGCCTCCTGTCGTAGCAATGAAATATCAGTCTACTTAACGGAAGACTAGTATATTGATCTCCATCCCACTTTGTCCATGACCATGAGATGTTACTGTTGGAAACAGAAAATATGAATGGGATACAAGTTTTGGAGAAAGGTTTCTTTCCAGCATTCCTCTGTGAATGGTAAAATCACTGTTTATGGAATATCGATATTAGACAAATAGGACCAGGCAAATAGGAAAACTCGTTTCATGAGGCTCTTAGCCAACATTAACTGAAGTGTCGTGAACATGTGCAGTGCATGTCAAAGCACTGCCTGCCTTGAAGTACAGTGACAGTAAACCTATGATTGGGCAAGAATGCAAAAGGAGGTCCAGATTAAGATATCAGAAGATGTCAACAAAGTCTTTGACTTGTCTCTGCCATTTAGGGAGGTGAAGACTCCCTGACTATTTTCCCTAGGAAAATAGAAATCACTGGATGGAACTTTTTGGTGATGTAAGTTGGATGGAGGTGATCGGAGGGAAGCTGTGGACCTAGATTTTGTGTTTTTCGGTACACGTCAGCAAGGCGGAATTGATGTCCAGCCTGAGATTCGAACCCGTGTCAACCAGTTTTGCAGTCAGAGACGTTATCACACTGCGAATTGACTAGACTACATGAAATTGGTTACTCTTAAGTAACCAGGTAATGTATTCTTGGTGATATGGCTGAAAATCAATCACAATAGCACAGATGTATTCATAATTTGACATCTTAGGAATTCCTAGCATTTTCACTAACCTTCAAGTTTTAAGTTGCTTCTCCCTCCATGCACTTTTGTATACCAATCTCTTCCTTTTGATCCAATAATCCTTTGTATAATATTGTGAAGTTTGGAGAACAGAACCAAAACACCTCTTCTGTATCTACATTAGTTTCTCCGTCTATTGGATTGTTGATAGGAAAGTCTTCTGATGTACGATTTTCAGTTGAACTTATCAATAGTATATCAGTTAGTATAGTGACATTCCTTTAAAGCAAACACTCACTACTTCTGAAGGTAAACCATGCGGATGAAAATTTACTTCAAAGAGTTTGTGCACAATTGCATTTTAGTATACACTCCTAATAAAAGCAGGGACTTTTATAATATTATTTGTCCCTTGGGTTCCCAATAGAACATAGGGCTTCAGTAACACGTCTCCAAAGCACTCTGTTCTCTAAAATCTTTTGAACCCGGCTCCACGACAGCCCACAAGCTCTCATTTCCTCCTCAAACCATCTCCTCCGTGCCACCTTCAGATGGGATATCAAACTCGTCGTTTCCCATCGGGGTTCCACTCGAGGGCCTGATTCGTGATGTCTCCAGTCAGCCTTCTCAGTGTATGCTCAATCTAATCCATCTCCACTTCCACATGCATATTGTTGAGCAATGGGTTCTTGGTTGGTTCGTTGCCAGCCAGCCACAGTTCCTTGTTGCTTATCCTCATTATTCTGGCCATCTGATCTTCAGTAACGAGCCAGCGTGGGCAGTTGTTGATCAATGTCTGTAGTTTATTGGAAATGCCTTACGTAACGCCCCAAGTTCCTGAACCACACAGGAGCACTGACTTGACATTGGTGTTGAAAATCGGGATGTTGTTCCACATGCTGAGTGCAGTAGATCTCCACACTGGTTTCAGGTTATTGAACGCCTGTCTTGCTTTTTCGATCGTGGCTTCGACGTCCTCGTCTGTGCCGCCTGTAGTTGAAACAGTACTGCCTAGATGGGTGAAGGAGGCTACTTCGTTTGAGTTTCTCCCGTTCATGGTGATTAGTGCTTGTTGTTGTTGGTGGTGGTGGCGTTGGTTGGGTATTTTCATCACCTCTGTCAGCTCTGTATTCACTTGAAGTCCCGTCTTCGCTGACCTGCCTCACCTCTTCTGTCAACTTGTTGGTTTTCACCTGTAGCTCTTGAAGTTTGTGTGACATCAGACACAAATCGTCGTTGGCGAAATCCAAATCTTCTAGGTTGTTTTCCACGGTCAGGCGTAACCCCGTCTTCCCGCTCCTCATGGTTTGTTGCATGATCCAGTCGACCACAACACACTCAGGAATGTCATGGGTGACAGTAGGCAGCCTTGTTTCACTCCTGTCTTCACTTCACTTCAAAGGCATCACTGAGCTTCCCATTGTGAATTAGTGGCATGTGGCGTCTTCATATAGCTGCTGTTGAATGAGGTTGATAAAGGTTTGTGGCACCAAAACCGTAATGTTGAAGCAACTGTCAAATTACTTGTCGGTCGACGCTATCAAAGACTTTCTCAAAGTCGATGAAGTAGTGACTTTTATATAGTGTATTTTAATCAGAAAATGCCTTACTACTGTTTATTTTCAAGCTTGCCTCTTGTATCACAGGTGTTATTCATGTATATGTACTTGCATAAAAGAAAGAATAACAAGTCATTTCAACTGATTTTTTATTATTATTTCAGTAATTAGATACTTTAAACATCGATAATATCTGAACAAACATTTCTGTCAAACAGAAAAAAACTAATAAAGTGAAGCAGAGAAAACTGCAAAATTGTGACCAAATGGATGCCGAAATTATAACAAGGAATGTATACTACTGGTGGTTTTACGTTTATCAAGAAAATTGTATGTGGAGTGGAAAAGGAGTGATGAATGTTGCAAAGAAAGACTTTTGTTAAAAACAAATAAAAGCAAGACTAATCCATCACCTTTGGACTTAGAAATGTGAACTGAAAAGATAACCGTCAAAGTTTAGTTGCTAAGATTAAAGTTTGGGGAATACAACATCTATTCGTTATATATGAGGTAAGGCTGAAATCATTTGATTGTAGTATATTTAGCAACACAGTATGATCAAAAATCATTTTCGGTGACTTTTTTTAATTCAACGAAAATCTTCAAAGTTTCCTCTGAATGAATTATATAGTGAATGATCACTTTTGAGAATAAATGACTGATGCTTAGCTACAGGTTACTCGCAGTATTTCGATCCATTAAATGGATCGAAGTTTGTTTCTGTTTTTTTTTCCCGCTTTGATAAGTAATGCTGAATTCAAGAATACAAATAAGGACATTACAGGAATTAGTCAGCATGAAAATAGCATCTAGCATTACTGTCAAATGGTTCAGTTTATTGACCGTGTGATTAATTAAACAAGCAGTTGTTGAATGGGTTTCAGATAGAGCTAGCTAAAACTTTCCTATCCGCTCTGAGACGTGATAAACAAAAACATTTGTTGAATAAATCCTGAAATCTTTGAGAGTAGAATTTTTATTTGTGCCACCTTTAGAAATTCCCTGAAAATTTTTTTAAAAATCTTGTATTTCACATGGATACAGTTTCGGAAAATTAACTAGTCATCAAATTTTTCACCTGAATACTAAAACTTTTCGATGTCAGCCAGTGTCCTAACTGATACATTTTCTCCAGCTTTTAAGCAAACACTGGTGAAACTAACGTATTCTCAGTACTTTGGGAAAGGCTAAAGTATCTGTTAATGTCAGTTTATTGTTTTGCGTCTCCTCAATGACCAGCAAATGTTTGGTGCTTGTCTTCTATTTTTACATATTCCCAGTCATGACTGCAGCACAGACCAAATCAATAAACATATCATGGTGACCAGAAGCATAGCTTACGGTCATGCCACTGTCATTTTTCTTTATGAATAGATGTAAGAAATTTTAATAATTTTTGTAGGATGTAGTTCTTTCTGAAAAAGATGCTTCATCCAAGCTGTCAAAAAGTCTAAAGCAGTCTAGAATTACTTTTAATATTGTTAAGCATAGGGAAAATACAGTTCGACTATCACGCAAAGAATCTGGGATCTTTAAATACTATTTTCACTTCACGCACTAGTAGGTTGGTCATGAATGCATCAAGAAGAATAGGTTGATATGAAATTGGCATAGTCGCGTCAAATTAGCTCATTTTACTCCAGCTTGCATATATAGCTTTCACAAAACACTAGGTTGATTCTGAGTATAAAGTATGATTTAAAGTAAATTATTTTCACTGTCTCATCTAGGATTTTGATGTAAAGAGGGGAATATATGCATATAAAATGTAGGTTTCCTAGTTTACTCGTCAAGTAGTCTTCCACCTGCCATTGATTTATTCATAAGAAAGTCGTAGTTTATGAAAATAACAGTTAAATGTTGATAATACGTGCTTTTAATTGACGATCGAGCAGATGGCAAAGTGCCTGCTTAAAATAAGCCCCTTTAGTCCTGGGATTATGTGACAACGTGTTGACTGCTTACGAAACCTAAGCCAATCATAATTTCATATCTTTTAACATTTGATTTGAATTTCATCAACCACTTTTGACTGATTTCTTCGTTATTTCTTTACATTTCATATTGATGTATTCTTGCTTGATGAGTTGATAAGAGGCATGGGAACTTGGGTCGCTATGCATAAATATCTGGTTCTATGCTGATATTGTCTGTCAGTCTGTCTAGTGTTAACCACTTTGTTTAAGGTAATGGAAAGTTGTTTCACTTACAGGAATGCTAAGATTTTACTTTCACTTTGTTTCAATTACAGCAATGATTTTTAAGAGATGTTTCTTTAAAGGAATGGATAATATCTATTAGAATGAGTTGTATCTTTAAACTTAGTTTGAATCATTACATGTCGAAGACCGAAAACCATAACATTTAGCGAATTCACTGAAATTTACTAAAACACAAACATTTTTGCTGAAAAACTTTAGCTATTCACTGTAACCTTTGCTTTACTAAACCACAAACAAGGCATGATTTTTTCTGTCAGTATGACACATATTCCACTAAGTTGTATCTAATTTGTGCTACTTTTATGCAAACAAAACTACGATGGGAAAATCATTGGCTAGTTGTTCCTGATTATTCTAACTGAGCATTATTCTGTTGAGCAGGATTTTCAAAATGCATACTATAAAGACGGATAATTTAACTTATTATTGTTTTTTATTTCAATTGTTTACTATCACCTTTTCGAATAAATATCAAGACATATCCACTTGTACTTCTTTTCCCAAGCAATACTAGTAACTTATTACATTGTAACATATCTTTTAACTGTCACTTTCATTCGATTACTGTCTGTGTGAGATATGGCTATTTCTGTATATTGGGTCAAATAGATAACAGATCATATCATCTGTGCTTAAATATTCAGCCAACTTTATTGGTTAAGAATTGCAGTATTTTATCCCGTAGAAAGTAAATTTAGATTCATGCAGTTCACAAGTTTCAGATAAATGGTTTCCAAAGTTAGCAACGCTTAGCAATTCTTTGTGACTTCATAGTAAGTTGAGTGATTTTGAATGCTCTAGGGAAAGAAATACCAAACCAGTTAGAAATGAAAAGTGAAACAGAGTTCCTTGAAAGACGGAATGTTCAGACTAAATGCAGCTTCCTAGATGTGTGCCACTTAGAGTATATTATGCATAAGGTGTAGATAGTGGCTAGCAGTGAGATGCAAGACGCCACTTTCGAGACTCATAAGATGGATGCACCTTAACTGCTTTTCCCCACTGAGAACGAAATCACAGACCTGTCGCTTCAGGTACAGGAGCGTTATACACTAATTTACGGAGTAAGGGTAGTCAGTCGTACTGCTGGATTTCAGTCTACATAGGAACATCATCACCCAATGAGACTCAAACATAGTGAGCCGACTAGTCCTAACCAGGACGGGGTATGCCTTCTGGGAACCACCAACAGTCATTATTCATCTTTAATATCAAAATGAAATCACTGGCTATATAAAGGCATGTACATAAGAACCCAGAACCGACAGAGGCTGATCCATCCAGTTTAAAACAGTCAACAGCAGGAAATAACTTGTCCTAATATTCTAATGGATTCGTTGACAAAACATATACATCGCGATAGGCAGAGTTTTATAGAGAAGAACACAGAGTAAACTATGAAGTCAAGCCAAAAAGAGTTATAAAATCCGAAACTTTTAACGGTTTAAAATATTTTGCTGCAAACATGATAGTCACAGAATTTATGACTGACGAATAACTTGCTTCAAGATGACAAAGTTCTCAGTTTCATAAACTCTTGACTACAAACTTATGTAAATGATGAACTGAAACAGTTAAGCAGGAAATAAATAGAACAACAATAAAGATTGAAACAGTAAAATATCTCTATAAACTTTATTTTGATTCACATGAGTTTCATGATCGACTAAGCTAAAATGGTCTCTCAGTATTTAAGGCATCAGTTATGAGTTTTCATGCTTTTTAGGGTGCAAAGATCGTTACAAAGTATACTTATCTGATTACTAGCTTTAGTACAAGATTTGATCTAAATAGATTTGATCACATGTGAATCAAGAATACCTAATTTGAGTATCAGTAGTTCACTTAATCTGATATCGTTTTGGTCCTTCCAGTCGTCGTCTATCTGGCATACGTTCATTTCTTAAAGACTGATTTATTTTGTTTGAATGAAGCCGATACCTTGATGTATTTTATATGTGACACACTCAAGGATCACTTGAGTACTCAGCCTAACCTTCTTAAAAATTATTAAAGTCCAGTCACTGGAACGATTCGAATGATTAGTGTAATTAAGTTAAGACTTGATTTATTAAACAACCCTATTTAATAAACCTGGCTGAACATTTTTATCCTCCATTTCTAGCTGATAAATTTTTATTGTGCTTTTTGGGATCACTCAGAAGCCTAAGATTTAGGTTTTGCGTCTGCTGCTACCCGTCACCAAAATTTCTTTAGACTGGATGGCGTCAGTATCTCTTCAAAGATAAAAACACGCTGCACCTAGTGCTTATGTTAGAGGTGTTATAATTGAGCGATTAGAGTCGAAACTGACAGTTTGCTGAAAGAAAATGAAATAAGTTGATTGTTCATCGCTGTGGAGATGAAATCATGCTATCTAGCTCTAAACAGTGACCTAATTCTGTCGGCCACTTTGAAATGTATTCATAAAACTAGAAGGCTGATAATTGTAGTAACTGAGATTTGAGTTAGTTAATTCGATTTAATCTATAGGTTTTGAAGATGATGGCCCTCATCGACAAGGCGTGTAACACTTGAAACTATAAAACCTTGCTGTCCTTAATCTTCCTATACTCATATAATAACAGTGATAAACGTTCACTTGGTCTACAGATTTCGATTTTAACTAGGTCTTCGAGAAGTTGATTTTTATTGGTTACATTAGAAGTATCTGGTAGAATTTATACACTTCAGTTTAATTTCCGAAAAGTGGTGACAATTTCTCCGTATTCACACTTTCCTTTAAAAATCACTGAAATACTACAAAAAAATCAACTTATTTGGCCGACACTTCTCTTTATTATATGTATTGGGAATTTTGTGTTTCCATAATTTATAACCGGTTATTATAATGTAGTTGTTTTCACTTGGGGGTTAAGGTGAGTTTTTTCTATTTTCTTTCGCAATAATTATATGACTGATGGATTATTTAATTGTTGAGTTATTTCTTGTTAATTTGTACGCATCCAGTTAAGCTGATTTCAGCCGTTATTATTTTAATCCTTAAACTAGTTGTTGTTGACTTCTAATAATAAAAATTATTGTATTAGTAAAATTGAGTGAGGCTTCTTATCGATAACCGAAAACAAGATTAAAGTGTTGTACGCAATATAGTAATCTCTATTTTTTCCTGCAGCTACCAAAAAGAACTCGAATTCTGGACTAAAGCCATCTAGAGCTTTCTTCAACAAGGGTTGATCACCTCTTTGATCTGAAAGTAATTAGATGATAACTGGCAATAAGGACGAATGCTGCCTGTATTTTTACTTCACAGTTCATTTGCAAAATAATAATAGGTTTATTATCAAGCTATATTTTAATCTCATCCTAGGAGAAATGTAATTTTTTTTCATAGTGTTAGCGTCAAATTTACAAACGTTCACAAATTTTGACTGTACTAACACACACATCTAGTTGTTTTAATATGTAGTCAATTTCGGTAGGGAAACAGTAATAAGTGCTTTCAAAAGATAACACAGCGAAAGATCAAAAACATCTCTTCATCTTGACAGATGTTTGATTGAATCTTGATATACACATATATGAACATGTGACTGGTTTGCTAAATTACCTCGTTTCAACAGAAGTAGAATATTTTTTTGCAAGTTTTGATATCCATGGATTCCTTTTGTCATATATGCATTGTTAAAATATATTTTTTGTATATTTTCTAAATGTCTGTAAGTAACCTATTAGTTGGCACTGTCAAGATTGTAAACAATTTTCGTCATCTACAATAATCAAATATAGATTTTTGCAGATTTTTTCATGATACATATTTTATGCATACCCTTTTTATTTTTTTAGATAATATTTCATGGGTTGTCATTAGTTTTTTGGATTATGCTTCCGTGGAAGTTCACTACTGAGCGATTTATTTAGCTAATATGAATAAATAAATAAATATTTTATTCTCATATCAGTAATTTAACATGAGAGAAGCCAGTTTACAAGCATCATCACAGTGATATATGTTGGAAAATGTACAAGATTTTACGGGATCTGAATGGTACAGGAAGGAGGTCATTTAGTTTGATAAAAAACATCCGATTACACAAGTTATGAATGAACAAGAAAATACAACTTTTCAGCATGTACAGAGTGCTTAAGTTTAGGTTGTTTTTAGTCATGCTTTCTTTTTTCACCCTTAGTGGTACCAAGGTTGCTCAAAATTCCAAATTTTTGTTACAAGCAGTCGACATGTTTGCGCGATGCCCCGTTATGCTAGATAAACGTTTATTCTACCATAAATTCTTATGCTTATAGCTTCGGCTACCAAAAGAACCCACACTGACGATTTCGAGAATCTGTAACTTTCCACATAATCATGTAATCCAAGTGAATATCTATTCAAGTGTTATCATTCACAGCAATATAGATTAACGCCATCAGAATTAGATATTGTGGTGCAAAGGAATAAATATTTGAAAAAACTGCAGACCAATGGCAATGCGTTTTCCATACAGTTCACGTTAAGTTATGCAGCATTATCAAGAAGGTATATTCACTGTTAGATTAAGTACGAGAGAAGTGTGTTGCATAGAATTATTGTGAATAGGTTCACTTAAAAGTTAATAAGTGAGTTAATCTCCCGGATTTTACTGTCTGTCCAGATTTTCGTTGCCATTATGACCGTCCAGAAATTTGATTAGCTCGAGGATTGACATTTTTGTCACATTATCATATGCAGTTAATGCTACTAATATCTTAATAGTAGTTTGCGGTAATTCATCTTTCTTCCAAAAATATGCGTTGTTCGACTGACAAGATTATTGTTCAACGGCCTACATCACTTCTGCTTATAGATTTCAACTGGCTTATAGGAGACTTTATACAATTTTTATTTTCTCCCGTAAAGTGAACATATATTATTCGCAGTATTTACGTAAGTAACATCAGGAATATTCTTAAGAGCATACGTTCAAAATTTGCTTGTGAAGAATAAATCAGAGCAATGTCTGAACTCTGCTTTTCAAGAAGTTTTTGCGTTTGAATATTTCATAACGTGCTTCATTTACAAGAGTTATTGAGTTGTTTTTACGGTAGAACACTGCAACAGATTTCAAAATTACTATAGTAAAGCAGCCAACAACCCTTCAACTGCAGGCTGAAATAAATCGAATTCCTTTAGAAAACTCATAATCACTGTTATTTGTGTTTAAATACTTAAGGTTATTCGCTGGCTCCTATATTACTTCTGAACCTACATTTCCTGTTAACAGGGATGCTAAGACAAGCGTTTTCTATTTCAGTATGTTAAAATAGAATAGTTTTGTCTTCGAAAGTGACACCCGTCAAATATATAAAAGCAAGAAGTATACCATGGTTTTGTTTGAAGTAATTTTGGAGAGTTTCACCTGGCTTTTTCCAGTAATGCAGGGATACTTGCATTAACCTTTCATTTTCCACAATTTCAAGCTTGATTCGGTCAAGGAATGAAAGATTAACGTTTGGTGTTTTGTTGGCGCTGAATTGTTTGTTGAACTTCTTGGTGTCTTGGAGTTTTACAGGTCGTAAGATGTAGTGTTAGAATGCTTTGTGCAAACGACAGTGCATATAGGAAAGCCTTCTGGGCATAGATTTAAGAGGATGAGGGGGCGGTTATTCACCCACCACTTAACTACCATGAACTTTGTTGTAATGAAGATTTATTCCTTTACATTCCCCAGTCAGATGACGGTAGAATAAATAGTTTATTTCTAAAACAGTTTCATAATAGACCGGTCTATTTGTAACTCAGATCCTGGCATTTGCCACCTTATTCTACACAATTTGTAGTCAATAATTGCCGAAAAAAAGTAAAATCACACTATACACTCGATAATAAGCAATACCATCCTCAAAAATAATAGAGTTGGTCGTTATACGATGATGCATTTATAAGTGATAGGATGAATTACATGTGTGACATTATTAAGCAAATAATTATATTCTAAATAACTTGTGATTTGTAAATTCCCTATGTAATGTTTTTTTCAGTGCAACAAAACTAGAATTCTCTCACCTCACTCTTTATAGCATCATTCAGTATTCCAGCTCTCATTCTCAAAACTGGTTTGCCTCCATAATGTACATCTTTTAGCACATTTTATTGATCAGACAATATAAGAGAGATTTTGTGTTGACTTCTTCGTCTTGATATTCTAGAATGATGATTATATGTGATGAACAGTCTTAGAACTGATATCGAAGTGGGCGTTGCTGATAAGAATGGACATAAGTAGTATACTTTGACAGGGTGGTAGAAATCATAGGGAATTAGCAACAGTGGGTAAGGATTCCACCAAGAGAAACTCAAGAGACAAGGCAGGTGTATGAAGAGCAAATCGAGAAAGAAGCAGAAGAGGAAATGAAGCTTATTTTGCAAATGATCGTTTTAATGCAAGGTGTACCACATTTAATGACAACTGTCCCACTTGTTGACAATGAACATTCCTCCCTACATACCTGTCTTTGCTTTTTTTAATTGGTGTCGCTTTCTCAGGGACTTTGAATCGAACGCGAAGCTGGTGGGTGTCCAGGATCTAGGAGCGAAGATGATAATACTTGACACGTTGCTGAGGGGTATAGCGGAAGCAGCGTATGACAGCGTTGAACGTGGAGAGGGGAAGGAGGCTTGAAAGGGAATGGCTGAACGACTGGAAGCAAAGTTCGACAGCCCGGCAGACAGGGAGCGGGCGACGCAGCAGTTCCAGAGCACGAAACCTGAAATAGACGAAGATCTGCTGGTAATGGCTGCGAGGTTGACTAAACTACTTCGCCGAGCACTTCTCACGTTGGATGAGGGGTCGCAGGAGCAGTTGCTGGCTGCAAAATTCACCGAAAGTGTCCCGAATGCCATCGCCTAGTAGCTACGACTAGTGAACGCGGCCTAACCAATGGATATTAGTGAGATAGCAAAGTTGACCAGACAGCCGATGGGTACAGCAGTAGCTGCAGTGGAGTCACCAGAGGTAAATAACTGGAAAAAACAAATCGATAAACTTCAGGAAGAGGTGTTTGCACTTCGAATGATCATCAACAGACAGGGTAAATGCTTTGCATGCGGAAACCTGGACACTGGCGAAGAAATTGTCCGGAGAGGCGAAAAAGAAAACGTTTTGAACAATATAATATGCTTCATTTCCTCTTCTGCTTCTTTCTCGATTTGCTCTTCATACACCTGCCTTGTCTCTTGAGTTTCTCTTGGTGGAATCCTTACCCACTGTTGCTAATTCCCTATGATTTCTACCACCCTGTCAACGTCTACTACTTATATCCATTCTTATCAGCAACGCCCACTACAATATGATTTCAACAAGTGTTCATTAATTATTCTGCCGTCTAAGTGACTGATCGTTTAGAATAAGCTGTTAATCCACTAATACGTACGCAAACTAAATCTTCTCCCTAATGTTTGCAACGATTAGGTATTTCTCACAATATCTTCTGGATGTACATTTGTGCTCATTCCTCATAATATTATTTTAAAAATGAACTTGCTCCGCAGTCTTTATCTTTCTTTTTAGTTGCATTTCAGTTTAAAACACACTTAACTGTCTGTTCACAGCTTCATGAGTTTCGATGTAACTTAATACCGCTTATCAATGTTTTTATGCAACAAAAAATATCGTCTCAGATTTTATTGTATGTATATTTACTCACCATATTTCACATACAGTTTGAGCGATGAAGCGTTAAAAATCCCTCTTTTTGGTTGGTTTATTGGATATATCACACTGTGGAACAGTGTGAAGGTATCTCGATATGACTATGGGCAATAACTGTCTGAAACATGACATAGTATATAATACTTTTTCTCTGTGACACAAATAAATCCATCAAAATGAATTCCCTAATTTGACTTACTATGTTTAGACAGAATGATCGTTAGCTGTCATGAAAGCTTTTTATAAACAAATAAAGAAGTAGAGAAAAAAGGAAACGTTCACATGATACACACGATAAAATTTATAGAGATCAAAAACGGAAATCTATACATGAGTGTAAGCCTACTGCAAATCCTGAGTTCATTAAAATAATTACCTATGAAAGGATTATATATATGTATGTATACTAATACACATTATCAGCTAGTTTTTAACCTCTTCAGTACTCATAACACCTAGTGAAGAGATCAAGTAAATGACAGTTAAATATTAGATGCATATAAGTGAAAAATAATGTTTTTAGACAAAAATGTAGTAAAAATGCCGCCTTCCTGTTAAGCTCATAGCAAAAATCAGCATTAGTACAAAAGAAATAAAGCATGTTTCAATCGAAAAGAAATCAGTTTATCATAACATGATAACACTGAAAGCTAACGCTCCACATCTCTTAAACGCAACCTAAGAGTTAGCAGATTCATTTACTTTTTTAATATCCATACAACATTTGTAAAAAATGAATCACCGTTCAAGCTTCAAATGTTTTTTTTTTCATCTATTTTAAACACATATACAGAAACTAACTATTATGCGGACAAGCTTACACCACAATTCACTGAAATTCTAAGTACTATTAAGACTAAAATATTCAATTCTCAGTTGTTTTAAATCATTTTCAATTAGCAAAATTTCCTTAAACACTTCAACTTTTCCATTCATAGTTATATTCGATTGAAAAATTCTTCTTAATCCAAGGCAGTGTACACACATCCTCCGGTGGATCACTAAGTTACATAATAATCAAAGCACGTACTGAATACTGAAAGAACAGTCTGTTCTAAAGGCTGATTTATTTATTAGTTACTCAATTTAAGCATATTGAGTAAATTTCAACGATATTATTTAGGAAAATTATTGTTATATCATTAGCATGGCAAAAAATATTCCTAATGAAATATATTCATACACTTTGCCCTGAGTGATTAATCCAATGTGAGTTTTAAATAGTTTGAAAGAGAGTACTAGTTTTTGAACATGGAAGCATGTAAAAGCCAGCTGAGAGAAATGCTTGAGAAAGCTGTCAATGTCTTTACCAACAGTGAGTTAATATGAAGAAATCGTTCATCGCTAATGTGCACAACACGGAGGACGTTTGAATGCTTAGTTTCAACACCATATACTATTATCAGTGATTAACTAATTATGTTAAAACTCAGCTCTACGGCTTCCAGAAATACCTATGACAGATCAACTTCAGACAAGATGTGGGATAGCTTTATATTTAATAAATTCCTAAATCTATTTGTGACTTCAAAAACAAGAAATTTAAGTAAGAGGACTCGTTTCAATAAATTTATTCTTAAGCTATACATTTATATATATATATATATATATATATATATATATATGACATTTAAAGACTAAAATCCGTAAACAAGATCAAACCTAAATAATATGACATTGAAATAATAATGATGGTGATAATAATGATATTGCTAGTTGATAGTGTAAAGGTTGAATGATAATAGAAAAGGATTAAGTAAGATGTTTTAAATCGTGTATAAGGTGCGTATAGATTACAGAAGAGTAAGAAAACTTTTGAGTTGATAAACAATCAATGGATTAGGTAACATGAAGAAGACAAGTTGATTGGAATAAACTGAAAATGTTTTGTTAAAAGTAGCAATTATTGGGAGGATTAAATGAAGTAACATCAGAAACTACCAGATGTTAAAAATAGAAATGACGATAGGAGAGTAGAAAAATTAATCTAACAAGGGGAGAATTTAAAAATACAAAAAAGAGACGAAACATACTAAGACCAATAAAGTTGAACCCAAGGTAGAGATAAAAGCTGTACGAACTTCTTTTGCATAAAGTCAAGCTTCGGTTCACCCTAGAGAACTTTCTATTATCATTAAATCTTTACATTATCAACTAGCAACATTATTATTACCAACACCACCATTATTGTTATCTCAATATCCTGTTATTTAAGTTTAATCTTCCTTACGGACTGCAGTTTCCAAATGTTATATACATACATATGTGAAGTCAGAGACTAAATTGGTTGAAAAGGGTCTTCTTTACTAATTATCATGTTTTTGAACTTTATATTTGTCAAGTTTTAGCAGCACTGAGCTTTAAGAAAGCATTTCTTATATGGTACAAAGAAGAGTTTTCCCTTTCTAACATCCTGCTTGACCAAAATAATGAGAATACGTGTTAGTTTTCCAAACTGTTTCATGTGTTGTCAGGCATTTACATGAAAAACAGAAAACTTCGAAAAAACCAGTTTCTGTCAGAAGAATGGTTCAGACATGAGACATAGGTTTTCTCATGTTAACAAGCAAACCAATTTAATGAATGCACAAATGTTTGCACATTATAAAAAGGCTGCACTACTTAAACTTCATGCAAACATGAATCAAGAGTTAAAACTGTTTTAAGCATTCAACTATCCATATCAGAATCCCAGAGCTGTCATGCGATACTAATATGGATTAGTAGCTAACTCAGAATTCTAATTTTGTCTAATGGGAAACCTGTTTTGACTAATTTAACTGTAAAAATAAATAAGAAACTTCTGAAAGTTGTCTTTTCATGAACAGACATTTTAAAAGGTTTCACCATAAATCCGGAGAACTATGAAATAAGATTAGTGCTGTAGGGGATGAAAAGAAATTAACCAAGCATCAGAATTTTTCTTTTTCATGAATGTGGATGAATATCCACTCAGAACCACTTCCTCGAGCATCCGCTAATTCACATATATTTATCGGAGTAAATACTCCTAGTGATAAGAGTTATATTTATCTCTCTGATTATATGACTGGGAGAAATAGTGACTGAAGTAACCTCAGCCACTTTTCAGTATGATTTTTTAGTTTACTAATGCAAAACATTGAGTTTCCAGGGCTATCACATTAACTGAGTAAACAGAAGATTGCAACTTTGCTAATTTCTCTATCGTCATAGGAAAACTAAGAATTATAAAGTGTTGCTTCTTATCCTAGTCTGTTTTCTACCCGTTTCATCATACTTCAAAATGGCAATTTTTCTTCATTTACATTTTCAATACACAAATGATCATCCCTTCAAAGACCTAGAATACGATATTTCCTATTTTGTCAATTTTTTTAGTGCCTTTCCCAAATCAAACAACAGGTCATTTGTTTCTTTGTTCGAAATTTTACTACTTGTTAGATTCTAATTTTGCCTAGTTTATTCTTAACCAATAAACACAACACACAAATCCTTTATGCATCCTAAAATGTCTATGGTTGACAAACAGACCAGAAGCTGGATAAGTTCATTTCATTCTGACTGTCGTACCCATGATAAATTTTGTCAGCAGAATATAATGTATGAACTAGGAAGGGAAAACTATTTAATTTAAATACGACCGAAGTAGTTTTTCAGCGATCAATCCTACTAATGGTCTGCATTTATTGCTATTGAATTTCAACGTCATATATTCATAGTAAAAATCTTTCCTTTGAAGATGGGAAACAATCTTACAAAAATGTTTACTGCCTTTTTTGGGTGTATGTATAAAGAAGTCAGAAAGTAAGTAAATGTATATAATGCCTTTCAAAAATACGGATTTTATACAACATTCATCTCCTTACTTTCCTTCGGTAAACATAACCTAGTGGAATAATACCAAAATCCTTAGCTATGGTAACGCTGAGAATTTCTTCAGGATTCTGTATGGGTTAGCTGCTGTGAATGATCACTAACCAAACTTTTTGAATAAGCACATATAAGGATGAAGAAGAGATTTAAAATGAGGTAACTTTTTCAAATTCCACTGAAACAGGAACTGAAAATTAAATGTTATTTCACTGGACAGAATTTAATTCGAAGTTTGAGAGGAATTTTTTAAAAAACACTTCCGATCTTCCTGTTGTTTGCATTTGAATAGTGTTGATAACAGGATAAAGGGCACTAGTGTAAAACGCGTAGCTCATGTTACATCAGCGTCTGATTTGAACTTAAGAATGAATATAAAATTGAGTGTAATTATGGTAGTGTTATCTTAGTCAGCCAATAAAAAAACCTGCAATCCGATATAAGTATCCTAGACATACTGCTGTGCAGTATTTTAAAGCATTTATGTGTCCAGTTCCATCGGATGTGACGTTTTCTTTTTGTATCGTTGTTAGCTTGAGAAACGGCAGTTTGAAAAAGTTGCAAGAGTACATGATAACTTTAGGAGACATCTTAAAGAATCAAACAAACAGAAAGGGAGGGATTTGATCAAATAAATTCAGTGAAATGTTTTGGTAGCCAAAGGTTTAAGCAGGCAGCCGCCGAATCTTAAATTCACATTAATCAACTATTTGAAATAATTCACACAGTTTTGGACTTTTTGCATATATTTAGGTTTGTCTGGAGGTAGATATATTTAGCTGGTGCAAAGAACTAAAGACCATAGTATACATGTTATTGAAATGTCATACGTCTGAAAGGCATTTATAGTAATACTCACCTTAGATAAGCTAAAAATATGTTTAATTTAATGCTATTTAATTGGAATGTAATCTGCTTACATATAACCATTACCCAATTCAGGTAACATCTCTGTTGTGAGCTTTTCATTTGGAAAACTGTTCACTTTTGTTGTTAGTTAATGCGCAAATTCTTTCTAATCAACGTAGCTCATCACTTTAATGTTTTTGTAATCTATATTGTCATTAAATTCATTAATTCTTATGGAGATTTCTTTCCAAATCAATCAACGTATGAATTTGAATCCAGATCAACCTTTGACCAAAGCAAAGCAACCAAACTGGTTGTATTGTGAGAAACTGTAATAGATTGAAACCTAATCTACCTCATTTACAGTTGTCTGAACAAAAATTTCCTTTCAACATTAAATTTTATGAGAAATATTATAACCAGCCTACTGAACGGTGTTTCCACACTGGTTCACCATTATCAAACCGAATTCTTTCCGATGAAAACTTACTATTTTGCAGTTCAGTATATTTTCACGATAATATCGGAGGGAGTTACCTCAAATTTATCGATTTTGAAAAGGTCTTCAACAGCGTCAAACGAGAAGTAATTTGGCAGTTGCTTCAACAATACGGAGTACTGCAAATCTTTATCAACCTCATTTAACAGCTATATGAAAATGCGACATGCCAAGTGACGCACAACGGAAAGCTGCGTGGCTCCTTTGAAGTGAAGACAGAATTAAGACGAGGTTGCCGCCTACAATCACCGATCATCTTCCTGATTGTGGTCGACTGGACTGGATTGGATCATGCAGCAAACCATGAGGAGCGAGAAGATGGACATACGCTGAGTGGACCGATGAAAAGATCCTAGAAGATTTCGACTTCCCGATGACGATTAATGTCTAATGTCTTGTTGCACAAACTCAAAGATCTACAGGCAAAAACCAACAAGTTGTCAGGAGAGGCGAGGTGAGGAAGCGAAAGAAGACGGGATTTCTTTCAGGTGAACATAGAGTTGACATGGGTGACGAAGATACCCAACAGTCCGACAAGAGCATCAACAACAGCAACAAGCACCATGAACGGGAGAAATCTGAAGGAAGTAGTCTCTTTCACCTAACTAGGCAAGGCAGCATTGTCTCAACTACAGGCGGCACAGACACAGACGACGATGTGGAAACCAGGATTGGAAACACAGTAAGACAGGTCTTCATTAATCTGAAATGAGCGTGGAGATCTACTGCACTGCACTACACTCAGCATTAGCGTGAACAAGATACAGTTCCGTCGCGAAAAGCATTTCCAACATACTACGGACATGCATCAACAGCTGACGCATACACTCACTTGATACTGAATAAAGATCAGATAGATGGCCAGAATAATAAGAATAAGCAACAAGGAACTCTGGCTCTCTAGCTGTCTGACTGGCTGGCAACGAACTAACCAACAACCTGTCTCCCAACAAGTATGCGGTAGACGAAAGTGGAGATGGATTGGATTGGGCATACACTGACTGAGAAGGCCGATTGGGGACATCACGTGCCAGGCCAGAGCCTCGAGTGGAATTCAAAGGTTAAAGGACGAGTTGGGCGTTCGAGGCGAGGGTGATATGGAGGAGATGGTGTGATGAAGAAATGAAAGGTTGTGGGCAGTTGTAGAGCGAGGTTGAAAAGACTGCAGAGAAGAGAGTGGAATGGAGGCGTGTTACTGAAGCTCTATATTCCACTAGGAACCCAAGAGAAAACAATAATAACAATAATCAATCTTTAGCAAAATAAGTAAAGTACCTAATCTGCATACTAAATTTCAGTTATTTATTTATTAAACGTAACCATGTGTACAAATTTGAGTTTAGAAAAGCACCAAGGTTCTCTTTTTACACATGAAACGAGTAGAAATCTGAGTAAAATAAAAGTTTAGATCATGTGTTGTGCATTTGTATAAATCAATGTGACTTGTCATATATCATCTATTTTCGTAGAAAAGGTTTTTACGAAAAAGAATGGTAATTGTTTATCGTATGTTCATTAGTTTAACCGATTCCTAATGCAGTTTTTAGAAAATTCTCATGATTGTAATAACATTTTCATAAAAATGATAAGGTTCATTATTTTGAGAATTTATTGATAAATAATGCGTAAACTGAACCTTTCCTGTTCCCACATGTGGTCACGATAACAAATAATAAAATGATCACAAGGATCGAAATAAAGGTTTGTTTCAGTACTTTTGGCTTTAACTAGCAAGCAAATACTGAAATACTTATAAAACTAATGTTTCCTACTTTTGATTATTTTAAGTCACTACTATTCACACATACCGATTTCACTTTAGTACCAAATTTAGCTAAATTGCATTTACATGTATCACCAGAGTCAAACTGAAAGTTGAGCAATCTTATATTTAACTTGGTTTTGTTTGTAAGATGAAACAAGAAATTCTATTGAAGGCTGTCAATTGGAGTTCCATAAATCCTTTCTTATAGGAAACCAAGAACAGGGAAAAAGGTTAGCCTATTTCTATTGGTGCTTAAAATAAATGCAGAAAGTTTCTTTTCTGAATGATGTATTACATGTCAAACTGCATAGACCAAGATGTGGCAATAATGGAAAATATAAACGATACAAATACTGAAAAATAATAGGATTCTACAAAAGTGATAAATGAAGGGGTGTGTAATGACTCCAGATGAGTGTAGTAAGTTAAACAAACAATAATTCAGAACTGAAAATGCAACACTAATCTCAAAAAATAACTGTTAATTCACATCTTTTAGATATGCTTTCGCATTTGATTTCGGAAATAAAGCATAAAAATGATGAAAATATTTTGCTATGAGCATGAATACCATTTTTGTATGTTTACATTTAATCAACCCAATTCTGATGCCATCTAGGAATATTTATTTTTCCGTAGTCATGAAAAAACTTCGTAGTCTTCTTTAAATGATACACTTCGGCTTTTTATAATCGTTTAGTTAGAATTTGACTAACTACATTCGGGTTATGACATCTTTTGACCTAAGTAAGGAGTTAAATAGCTTATGCGTCCAAAACCCTGGTTCATGTATAGATTCGGCAGTATGCATGTCTGATGGTGTTGTATAGGTGGTTTCAAAAACAAAGCAGTAATTTAAAAGTCTCGCTGTGTTACTACAACAACATCCACTGTTACAGCAAATACAGATTATTTGCTTACAATACAAACAACTACTAAATTCTAAAGGTTTTTACAGTAATGCGTTTATCTTGAAGGCAAACATATTCTTTTTTAGTGCTTTGTTTTCATACGCTACTTGTCACTTAGGACAAAATATTACCTTAGTAGCCCTGCTTTCTGCTATTACAGAACCATACTAGGAAATATAAATATGTTCGTTGAATGTATGCTTTCCAAATTATATGTTATATAAAATTTAGGTTTGTCAGGCTGAAATATTATGCATGATGTCATCTGTGGAATGTTAGTTTTATGTAATTTTTAAGACTCTAGATACTACATTTGGTTTGAACAGTAATTGCGAAACAGGATAACATCACTTCTTTTACAGAATTCTGTTTAGCTGTTTACAATCCAAATAATTGTGTAGTCAGTATAAGGCATATATGTAGCTAGGACACTAGACAACACTTATTACACAGTTCTGTCAGAAATAATGTTATTTAACTGTGTGATACATACGACAAATAAATTGTCCAAGAACTTCAGCCAAATTAGAAGTAGTTATCAGAAAACAGTACTAATTTTGTGGACTGGGTGAAATAAATTCAGACATCTTAAAAAGTACTACGTAATATGACAACTGATCGTAAACTGTATCTGAAGTGTAATCCATTAAATAATACTGTTTCATTGTGAGACACCTGATAAAAAAACCAAAATGTTGTCCTGAAATGCAGTAAAGTAATCATACAAAATATATGCAAGCAAAAAAGATGAGTCAGTTAAGCGGATATGATGACAGTTTTAAGAAATCATAAATAATAATTTGAAGACGAAGCAGTACACAAGTTTAAAAGAAGTAGTAATTTTTATTTGTGAATAGAGTCACTCACTGACAAGGCAGCAGCACAATTTTTTAATGACTATGACTTCAACAAACAGCAACATAGCTAAAATATTTTGTTAACAGTTTTGAAGAATTGTGTTAATTAGATTTTGTGTGATCATTTTCTTGTGAACTATTGTACTTGCAAGATGATACATCTCTTTCAGCTCAAATTTCTTAGTAAATAACCAGGGGTCTGCGTAGCTGACTATTTCTCTATTCATTTGATGTAGTCGCTTCCATACGTTCATGTATGTTGACAAATACAGTTGAAGCTACAAAGTATCGTATCCATTTGTGATTGAGTGACTAAGCATGCTATCTTATACAGTTAGGCTAGTATTGCATCTCCGTAGGTTACTGATATAGCATTTCTAATCCATACTTTCATTCTTCGCCGTTTCATACTTTTTGCAAATCATGTTTGAGAAAATTGACTTCCGCATTTACATTTTCTTGTCTCCTTGTTTGCTTATGCAGCGTTTTTGAAATCACTTCAGAGGTTACTCATTGAATAGTAGACACTAGTTGATCGTCTTCAGCTTGAACCTTCTCTTAGAGAACATACTCCCTATACTTTTGCACAGTATTAAAACCAGGTTGTCTTTGAAGCGTACTGAACAAAAAATTATTGACGCTTGGAGACTTATCAGCCAAAGCAGTTTTACGATAAATATTTGGTTACATTATACTTGTTGTTTTTTTCATTTATGACGAAGGTTAAGGTGGTCCTCATTGTCACACTCTAATATAAACTATATAATATAGCCTTTATTAACCGTCTAACGCATACTTTATGCTTGAGGAAGCTCATCACAAGTGATAAAGATCACGTCCACTTACTGAACATATAATAGAAAAACTTATTCCTCAATGGATGCGGAGACACGAAATGACACAGGTGGGTGAAAGCTTTCGGGAAGACAATTGGCCGAAGTGTCTTCTCTCTTTATGAAAGCGAAAGTAAACGTGAGGACATGGAATGTCCGTACTATGGTTGAACCTACCAAGGGTGCCCAGATTGCCAAAGAGATGAGGAGGTATGGTATGGAAGTGCGTGGAATAAGCCAAAGCAGTGGAAGTGGACTCTCCAAACTCTTAACTCGAGAGTCAATAATCTACTCCGATATTGTCTCCCAGAAGACAACCACGAGCACACTGAGTTTTCGAGTGGCTATCATGATCTTCCCTAGAGCATTGAAAGCTCTCATGAAGTGGGAACCAATCTCCTCCTCACGATCATGACAGCAAGATTCAACTCAAAAAGAAGGAAAGTCATAAGTATACAATGCTACACTAAGCACCTACAAATAATGCAGGGAGGGAAGAGATCAACGCAGATGGAACCAATGGAAGATGATGAAGGAAATCTAATTACCAAAGAAGAGAAACAGTGGAAACAATCGGTTGACCACTTCAAAAAGCTCTTGAATCCATCACTACCTGCAACTCATACAGAAATACCACTTGCAGCCACGGAACTACAAGTGAACAAAAATCCTCCAACATAATGGAAGTCATTAAACGCCATAAAACTACTAAAATTCAGGAAAGCAGCAGGACCAGATGGAATCCTGCCAGAAGCACTGAGGACAGACACGGGGACAACAGCGGACATGCACACACCACTACGGCAGAAGGTGTGGAAGGAAGGGAAGGTACCTAGAGATTGGAAGAAGGGCTATTTTGTCAAACTCCCGAAGAAGGGAGACCTCAGTGTTTGCAAGAACTGTCGCGGAATCACTCTCCTGTCCACTCCAGACAAAATATTGAGGCGCATAATCCTGGAGAGACTAAAGGATGGGCTGGATTCAAAACTACGACCGGAACAGGCTGGATTCAGGATATACAAATCATGTGCTGACCAAATTGCAACGCTACGCTGCGCACCATTATCGAAGGGCAGTAAACCCTCTACATGACCTCAACTTCATTGACTTTGAAAACGCCGTCGACAGCGTCGACCGAGAAGTAATTTGACAGGCAGTTGCTTCAACACCACGGAATACCACAAACCCTTATCAATCTCACTCAACAACTATATGAAGACGCCATGTGCAAAGTAATTCACAATGCGAAACTCAGTGATGCTTTTGAAGTGAAGACAGGAGTAGGACAAGGCTGCCGCCCACTGTCACCGATGATCTTCCTTATTGTGGTAGACTGGATTATGCAGTGAACAGTGAGGGGCGAGAATGGGGAAACACGCTGAACCGGGGAAATGATCGTAGAAGATTTCAACTTCGTCGATGACTTATGTTTAGTGTCACACAAACTTGAAGATCTACAGGCGAAATCTAACAAGTTAACAAAAGAGGCAGGTCAGCGAAGACGGGACTTCAAGTGAATACAGAGCTGACAGAGGTGATGAAAATATCCAACCAACACCACCACCACCACCACTACCAACAACAACAAGCTGCAATCACCATCAACGGGAGAAACTTAAACGAAGTAGCCTTTCTCACATACACTTATCTAGGCAGCATCACTTCAACTACAGGTGGCACAGACAAGGACGTCAAAGTCAGGATCGAATAAGCAAGACAGGCGTTCACTAACCTGAAACCAGTGTGGGGATCTTCTGCACTCAGTATAAATCGTGGACAAGATCCGGATTTTCCACATTAATGTCAAGTCAGTGTTCCTGTATGGTTCAGAGACTTGGAGCATTGAGAAAAACCTTTCCAACAAACTACAGATATTCATCAACAACTGCCTACCCTCTGTTTACTCATGCACTTGAATGCAAATGGATTACACATTAATTAATAGGTGTATTTATTCTGATTATTAACGCCTATAGGTCTGTAAGCAGATGAAGTACTAATTAGGACGAGTGTTTGGTTTCGGTGCCATTTTTTTGCCTACCATGTGAAGAACTCTGAGTAGATTTTCTTATACTTCTGCTTCTGAAAACGCTTTGAATTCCTTTATATTCGTGTTGCAACCTCTATTCACAGTACTACCGATTTTTTTTAGTGGCTGCATTTATCGCTAAATATACATTCGAGAAGAGTCATGGTGTAGCATCGTTTATTTTGTGTTTCTTTTCCATATTTGGGTATTTTGATTGATCGTTCGGTTACATATCTCTAACTTAATATGTCACCCAGGAAGTTATACTGTGTCACAGTGTTACATTAAATGAAGAAAATCTGGAATGAAAGATGAAATGGGTCTTGTTCTACACTTTAGGATTCACTCAGAGGAAGAATGGCTGAACCTGGACTTTGAAACTGTTAGTATACATCAGTGGCATATAATTAAAAACCTGAAAAGGTTCATGTTAACTCGGAGCTGGTTGCCTGCGTCACGAAGTATTGAATCTAATGGGTCGATCGTATATCTTTTAAGGTCTACTAACTCAGATAAATACTACTTACCTGACTATGGGCGAAAATAAGAACTAATGTTATTACACATCTAGAAGATATAATTAAAATGTGACAATAAAAAGCCACTTCAGAAAGAGGACAAAACGGATGCTGTCTTTTCAAAGTGACCGTCGTTTCCCGTGCCTAACTGCAACATTTCCAGTAGGTAACTAATGGCTTAAATATTTCGAAACCAAACCAGTTAAATTAGACCAATACCATTCCACAAAATAAGGCTACGTAAGATTATCGAGGATAAACTGGCTTAAGTTAACAGATCCATTACGTGAGTGATATGTATTGTGATGAAACACTTTTCACCGGTAGGGTAAGTAGACAAGATGCTGTACGTATATAGAACTTCTCAACATTTCACTTTGGAAAGAATTTTATCTAGTACCTAAATATCTTCCTTTAGCAACGTTATATCAACAACCCCTATTTCACAATTTGTAGTCTTGCAGATGACATTTATGAAACATGTAACTGTTGCTTCCAACCATTACTTATCTCCTGTGAACTTAATTATTATCATTACCCTGTAAAGTATTTACTTCAGTACAAAGTGTTTCACAATATGAGTTTTAAACACTAGAAATGTCAGCTGACCGTTTCTGTAGTTACTTTCTAAAACATGATTATCCTAATTCTCATATAAAATAACTCTGCTTGATAAATTATGGTACTAATTATTTTATAACGTTCCGAGCACTTTTCACCGCCCATAACCATGTAGATATAGTTACACAGTTTTCGAATCTAATTAACGAAATCCAGTTATGTATGTGATGTAGACAGTGAGTGACATTCAGTCACTATATTTGTTTGTAGAGGTTTACTGAAATTTATTACGGTAGTCCTAATAAAGTTTAACATTAAAAAGAGAAGATCAGCCATTCCGATGCACGTGAATATTTATTAGCTCATTATGCAATGTGACAGAGCTATTGCTCTACAATTTGGAATAGATAGTTGAAACAAGTGGTTGACTGTTGAACTTAAAATCAGTGTTAACACTTGCAACAGGAATTGTTCGTTGCCGACTGCAGACATTTTGAAATCCCTAATTCCATTCAAACAAAACAATTGGCAAACGTATGACTACGCTGATATGATTATGAATAATAGATTTGCCTAGAAATATCATACAGTAAATGACTGTTTATCATTCTGAGTTATATCTAGTGAACCAGTCTCACATAAAAGTATGCACCACAACGCGTTCAAATCTCTCTCTCTCTCTTATATCTGTAGTTTATCCAGAGAATGCTGGTAAAAACATTTGCTGTACATAGAACTAGTAGATAAGTTGCTCTCAATAAAATATAGCAGTGACAAGCAAACACTTGTCTACATTCCTGTGGTGTTTTGTTCTAAACACAAAGAGATAGCAGAAAAGTTGATGACTTTGTCAAGTAAAACGCTTTTTCAGTCTAATAACATGTATCATCATCCAAGACAAGTAACTTGCTGGTTGTGGACGCAAGTAGATAGAAAAAATATCCTGTATATAATGGCCAAAAGAATTGTACCTCATGGTTGAATGTTATTTGGATGTTTTTAGTCAACTTTAACAGATTTATGTCTATCTATACAAGATGAATAACATGCGGTGAAATTTCGCTAACTGGCGTAACTTTTGTGAATGTATTCTAGTCTTTCATAACGTAATCGTTATTATTATTACTACACTTACAGAAGTAAAGTCTCTCTCTTACAAGACTGGATGGAAGAGGTGGAGGAGTGGTGTGTGTTGTGGCGCCGTGGGATGAAGGATAGTTGTATCGTGTTAGCATCTATTGGTGCACAACGACTCCCTGGGTGGGGTCCGAGAGATCACGCAACTCAGTGGCTTGAGATGTTATCAGATATGACTCAGTGGCGGCCACGCTGTGGCTTCATTCTATCTTCAGCCGCTGAAAAGTAATGAGTGTTTTGTTTTGGATGTACCTTACTGAAGTGACCTTCTATCAAGCTGTTCTTATTGTTTTTCACCCTAACTTACCTACTTCCCTTCACAATATTGTTATACTATTTTGTGACGGATTTCTTGGTGCTTTTGCTGTACCATTTTTGTATTCTAGTAATAATAATAAATTTTATGAGACGTTTCGTTCGTCTATGCAACCATTGTTTAATCTCCAAACGAGAATGGTATTTATTTCACTAATATTGGCTGCATAGCCATTGTGTTTCTATATGAAAAAGATGTCAAGTTCAGTGCAGCCTCTTTAATTTGGAATCCTTCCTCCGACTAAGGTGGTAAAACTGTTAAGCAACGACCAGTGAAAAAATAGAATTAGGATTTGATTAGATAGAGATAAATATTTCAAATGCAAATATATTATTTTCAAGGATTATATGACGTGAGCTATCGCGCAAAAAATTAATTTCGTTATATCTATCAAAATACATATGTCAAGCAAAGTTTAATAAGCATAAAGAAATAATAATGGATAGACAATCATCAGATCGGGATTAAATTGGACACGCTTTTATTCAGAACTGCGTAAAAAATAAACTCAAAGGAAAACCAATAAAGTTATATCAAGGTAAGGAGATAGATGAAGTATTTGTTTACCAATCTCGATGAAAGATGCAAGCGCATACAAGAGTCTTCAAATGTACTACGCATTTCTAAGTGTACTGTTACAACAATTTTCAAACGTTTGACTAAAGTCTTTTCTTGAGTTTGGAAAATGTCTCAGTTACATGCATTTTCAGATAGATGACTTAAATATGACCTGACGCGGGCTTATTAAATTTTATTTGATTAACCTAATATGCTAACTGAACAGTTACTTGCATAGATACAGCATTCAGATAGGCTTTTTCAGTAAGTGTTGTATAGTTAGGGAAGCTACAGACTTTACTAAGTCGACGTCACAGCAACATAAAAATTTTACTTACCTTCTCATCAACATTTCAGTAGAAAGTATTTTCCTTGAGCATCATAGTTTTACCAAGCAATTTCATCGCCCCTTTGAATTTCTTAGGTTCTTACGCATTTTAGGAAGTTTCATATCAACCCAGAATCCTTTAATTAAAGTTTTCAAAGTAAAAGATAGTTTCATTTGTAGACTATGCCACCGCATCCTTTTAGCACCAGTACTAGTTTTATAGTTCTTCAATTTGATTGAGAAGTTTCACTAATAATTTTCGCAGTTGTAGACAAGATTTAGTTGTGATGCATGAGATATAGCTTCTGGATTTTTAATTTGATATCTAGAAAGAGGCAGCTAAATCACACCACTTTCATCTTTTTATCCATTGGTAGATTTTTCGGTCTTATAATCAACCAATTATTGTTGGAAGCTCTAAAACCTAAGCTTAACCAGAGATACGTTTCTTCCACTTTATAGATTACTGGAATTCACTCAGCATAATAAATAACTTGGTGATCAAATTAATTCCTTGAATGGCCCGGCTGAAGCCTCTTGAAATGATCATTCCTAAAACTTTCTTGTCGCTAACGCCTTTCAATTTGTGTAATGAACTCAACTAAGTTCAGTCTTTCTGTACAGCTGATAAGTAATCAGGATTTTCGTGATTTTTAGCAGCGTCTTCGGTTAACGATGATTATAGATCTAGCTAACTAGTGTTTTTTACTATAACTAAGCTGCTTAGTTTACAAGGGCGGGATAAATAATCGATGTTTGCCGAAACAAAATTTTAGCGTTAGTCAAAAGCAAAAATTTGACTTCATCAAATTGAAACGAAACTTAGTCAAATAGAACCTACATATTTTTATTTTATACTATCAAAATTTATGAATAGTGCAGTTTATCTGAAAAGCAAAGTTTCTTTATCTCATAGAAAAGTTGAACATGACAATATTTATGTATTTATTTGTAAGATATACGACAATATTGTTATATTATTTCCATAATAAGCAGAATTTTCGATAATTTGCTAATATTTAAAGGCGAAGTATAATATAAAATATGGTTTATTTTTTAGACATAAGCATAATTTTGTTACTGAATGGATGACTACATAATTTATTAGGCAATTAAGAAATATCACATCGTGTGATAAATCATATTGTGTGGGTAGGGCAGCGAGAGAAAAAGATTCCGTGGTAAACGGTCTACTAGCATAGAAGGTCTCCAGAGTGATATCTTCAACGAAAATGAAACATAAATCTGAGCAGAAACAGTATTACTGACCTGAGTGTTTACTAGTAAACTGTAATAAACAATCGAAACGAAAAGCATTCAGTAAAGCATAGGACGATGAATAATATCATAAGAATGATAAAGGTGTAATAATTTTGAATAATTTTAATGCAGTAGTCAGGTAAGACGGAAGTTTTAATACAATTTCTTCACTTAATCATAATATGTTTGCGTGCATATCAATACGTGAATCTTTGTATGTGTAAAAAAATCTATTATACTGCTGACAAAATTATTTTCTGTAATTTATTCATCATGGTGAATAGTTTATGTTATTATTTCTACTTATATTATTCCAAGAAGCTGCATCGTGGTTAACATAGCTGTTGTACGGACTTTTTTCCTTCGAATTGTTCATTTGCCTTGAGAAAAACATGTAAATTGGTCCTTCTTTATCAATCATAGGGCCTTTGCTAGGGTCAATTTTAATGTATGTGACATTTTCTAAGTCATCAACATTATAACGTTCATAATTAATTAGCGGGCTAGGTGCAGCTGCATTTACATGTATTTGTTTTACTGGGGAGACCATAACTGGGGAAGGTAACTTGCGCACTGGTGTTGGCGATGGATATTGATAATGTGGTGAAGGAGATCGATTATTTTCATCTTCGATCATTGTATCACGTATATTTTCTTCATCAAAGTTTGGCAGAGAACGAATTCGATCACTGTCTTTAACCGCCACTTGTCTCAATGCATTAATATCCCGCAGTTTTTTGTCTGGATCATTCATTGCTCTTCTCATTAGTTCTTCAACTTTTCTAACATTTGCTGGTGTCTTACACTTGTATATCTCATAATACTTTTGCAAACTTCGTTGAGAATCAACGCATAGTACAAAATATTCAGGTCTAGTGTTGCTCACATAGAAATGCGAAATTTCTTTGTATGATACCCATGGACGAAATGGTATTTTCCCAGTTGTTTTAGTACGTTCCAAACTGAAACGATCCTCCAGTAGACCTGCATTGCAATGTGCTTGTCTTTTGCGGTGATATTTTTCTATTAATGACATTGCTTTAGACTCAGAAAATGTTTCCCCTGGGGCACATGTAACTCGATAAATAGTACATATATGTGTTTCCAGAAATAGGTATTGTTTGGTTCCCACATGACGTAATATATCGTCGATAGGTTCAGAGTTACGTACTTTACTCGTTGAGCGCTTAGACTTCATGGCTACTCAACACCATGTAGAAAAATATTAGAGAAAATTTAAAGTCAATTATTTAAAACCTTACCTTATTTAACTTCTTAAGGTTTTGTGTCTGATAGCTGTCACACAGTTTAATTTCGTAATGGCTATTCAAGTAAATCACAATTAAACTAATGAAATATTCAAAGAGTACTTGATTATTTGATTTCAGTTTCTTCTCCGCCTCTTTGTTTACAATATTTATATCTCTCTTATACTCACTTATATTTTCCGTATAGTTCTTAATAATGATTAACCAATGGTTTGTGCGTACTAATATAACTACTGCTAAACCAATTTTAATACGCAAGACTAGTGGGGGCGGTAGTCACTATTTTACTAGCTCATAAGTGGTATATAGATTTTTGTTAATTAAAGTCTATTGGTGGTGATAGCGTTTAACACAACGCGCGAATAGCTTATTCAACTATTCATGAAATGGTTTTTTCTTCTCAATGAGTCCTACTTTGTTATACTAGTGGTAATCGATAGACTAAAGAAGCAGTCTGACTATGAGTAAGGTAAATACATAAACAGACAGATACAAAATGAGAAAAGAACTGATAAGCAGTAATAACGAACATGTGAGTCAGTGAAATCGGATATCTGAAAATAGTTGAAATGAAGTTCAATACAAAACACCTTCAAAAAGTAAGACTGGTGACTCGATATATTCATTTGAAGTCGAGTTTCAATGTGAATATACATTTATCTAGCATAAAGATGAAGCTAAGAAAAAATAAATGAATTTAACTTTTTGTTTCATAGATTTCTTCTCACTTAAACGCAGTATTCTAATATGCTACAAGTGTTTAGTAATATCAATAGAGAAGAGATTTATCAAACTCTGTAGACCCTTGACATCTCAAACTTGGTCTAGTTTATTGTCACAGGTGAAATAATAAAATCTGTGACAGCCCTTTAGGCTTCTTAAATCCACCTTAGGAAAAATATTTAGGCAACTAGTTAGCATATGGTACGAATAGTTTTTGAAATAACCGCTAATTTAGCTAACTAGAGTCTGAAAAGGCAAAAGGGAAGACAACATCGATGAAGATAAGTAAAACATCATCCTTCTACTGACCGACAATGTTTGTTTTGAAATTGCTTGTATAGATTTGAGAGTGTATAAAGTATCTAAGTACACTTGGAAAAGACGTTAACTATCAAACACAGATTCTGCTTTACTGTTCTTTTGTTTGTAAAATTTTCATAGAACATATGCATGATTTTGTGTTCGACCTCCATTTTAGAGAAGTTTTTTGCTTTAAAGGTCAATATAGAATCAGTTTTCCTTACAACACAACAACCTATTCCAGCTTTGATCACTTTCATTTGTTCTACTTTTATAAGTATCTGCCTGATGTGACTCGTTAAATGAGTGGGATCGACTAAGAAATTAAAAATTTCTGGCTTTAAACTCCCATGAATACGTTCATACATTCGCAAAACATCAGTTTTGTACCAATAATCCGGTTTTATGATAAATTTCTCTAACTTCACTTCTATTTTGACAATATTGAGAAATTTATAAATGAATTCTTTGGAATTTTTACTCACGCAGATCAACTTACTATCGTCAATTATATTCCTACCTATAATGTTGCTTGAATTAGCAATGGCTAAGATAGTCTGTCACGCTATATCGTTTGGCTTTGGTTATAAAGTCATAACGATTTTATGCAGAAACTAGTAAAACGCATGAAGATGTTTCCATATTGAAACAATCACTAGGTAATTTAGAGTACTAGATGGGATCTAAAGGTTCCAAATTCTGAGGACGGGAAAAAATCAGTTCAGTGCTGATCGTTGTTTGAATAAAAAAATTTGAGCAACTAAAAGTTCCTATATATATATATATATATATATATATATATATATATATATATATATATATATATATATATATATATATATATATATATGATACTAGTTATATTTCAAGTACTAGAAATAAAGCCATACCATGCTTTTCCAGTTTGTCGTAATTTACGAAGACCTGCGACAACGTCTCCCATATATCCCGAAACCTCAACCGAATTTTACTACCTTGACGTGGGGATTCGATTTGCCCATCACAGTGACACAACGAAATATACTGACTACAGCGATTATTTTTGAGATCCTTGAATAATAAACAGGCCTGTCACTTAGTAGAAACAGAAAGCCGTTACCACAATAGCGTAAATTACTACGCGATGATGGGATCTGATGATGTAATCGTTCCGCTCACCGGATGGGATGAGACAATAGTAAGTACTTTCTATGTATCATCAGCAGTGCCATGCTACTTTTTTTAGTGAGAATGGGGGTTAGAAAAGATCAGTCACAAAATTATTACACTTCTTCCAACCCTGCGGTCTTCCAGTACCAGCGATCTGGGGTTTTCTCATATCAACCAAATCGAGAACCAGTAACCTTCAAAAAGCTGTGTGTAATAGGTGTCAAGCAGGTTTCTCTTGGGCTATGTAACCACACAAGTCTTTTTCAGTCTCAGGTATCCTAGAGAAACAATTTCCACAGTGTGGGCAGACGGGAAGTGTCAACTGCCTGCACGCTTCTAGCAGTATACAAAATCCAACCAAACATGACCCACCCCCTTACCTCTGTCTCTTCTCTTGGGTTCACTTCCTGATACCAATATTAAGACTCTCACACCCTCAACCTTTTACTCTGCAATCGTTGTCAACGATTAGAGTAATTGAAGCATCATTCATACTCTCTTAAGTCCCAGCCATCGTTTTCGTTTTGGAGCTTTCAATGTCTGAACTCTATGCCAAATCGAATAGCAAGTATCGCTTGCCAGAACTCTGGAATCTTGAGCTTTGGATGTATGCTGTGTCTCTAAGACACATATACGGGAGTTGAGTGTGTTTATTTAATTGACTTCACCTGACCGATGCTGTGAATCTTCAAAATTCACTTTGCAAGTGTATGGAGATCAAGTGGCTAGTTTTCCTGCATACAGGTGTAGAGCACAAGGCACACCTATCGGCTGGATACCAGTCAACAGCAGTATGTGTGCTATTTGACTGAATGAATTTTTTGTAAACTAGAAAGGGTCGTGAGACATCCAATGTCTATACATGGTCTCTATCCACGCATTCACCGACTGGAGTTTGAAAAGTGCTAAGTGTGAATTCTATTAAAAGCTGTCACTTTCCCTATATAAAGCAAAACACTCAAATATATTCATAATAACAGGTGAATTAAATACACAAATAGAGAGCTTGAACAAATTAGAGACATGTCAGAAGGATTTGCAGAATTCGTGTCAACAAAACAACTAGAGTGTCTAGATTTGTGGCTTAGATTTTTAGGAGTCAAATAATGAGGTCAAACACTGCTCCAACTACTGATGTTAGGGCAGCAAGATGGTATCGTTATCCTTCACAAAGTAGTTGTGGTCCACTGCCTAATATGAGAATGTCTACAAGGTTACTGAGTAGATATCCATGCCGTTTCTTCGTGATCGTTTCTTGCAATCTTGTTCTGGCCGACCCTTGTTTCTCACCACCACACACTTTAAGTATGAAGAGAGACACTGTCTCACTTGACGTCCATCGACATCAAACAAACGATGGATACAGACAGATCATATTGCAACAGGCCATCGTTGGAGAGGATCAGTGAAGGATTTCCACCCTTTCTGGATCATCTATTTGAATTCCTATCTAGCGTTAGTAAGAGCACACGTATATTTGCGCTTCATTGGTCGCAGAAAAGGTGCAGTAGTTAAACCTCTATTAGAAAATGAGAGTTTCAAGTACGTTTTTAATCATCTAACCATCTACTTGAACGATACAGCGATTCTCATCCCGAGGAAATCTGGTGTGATATTATCTTGGTAAAGATAGTTGGTAACATATGTCTAAAGGTTAGCAGACGTCAGCCGAATTCCGAAACGTCATCCAGACTGATTATCACGAGAAAAATCATTCCAGGTAGCTCTGAAAACACGGAGGAACGAAAGCAGCCCAAACGTAAACTGGCTAAGAACCTGTGAAATGATTGCGAGCACTTGTGGGCTTCGAAAGCCGATGAGTTGAAGAAGGCATCAACATTGATTAATAGCCAGCAATTTTTGTGCACTTTGAGGATACCAAAAAGAAGATAACGATGGTGAGACCATCAGTGAAACTGATGGGACTCTGACAACGTTTCAGGACAGATGGCTTGGACATTTTCAAAACAGTGTGGAGATGTGTTTAACTAGTTTACAGTACGACATTAATTGCTCAGTTAACAGTGCTAGCCCCAATGGGACGCAGATATCGATCCTTCTAACCTTCTGAAAGTTGAAAAGGTTGTTTCAAACTTGGAACGATGCAAAGTAGTAGGACCTAGTGGTTTTTCGCCAGAAGTTTGTAAGGATGGTGGTAGGAAATTACCGAGTAGTGACGGAGAAATTAGATATCGTAAAAGAATCAGATGTAGTTCTATCAGACTAGTCTACTTATCCGATCACACCAGTCTGCGAGAAGGAAGAGAAGCCTTCTTATGTCAACCATATGGAGATCAGTCCAACTGACGTCGTTTTCTAGATCCCAAGGTTCATGGTTATCATAAGCGGGAACTCCTTAAGCGACGATGCTGCTAAATGCAGGGTCTTTTGAGCACCTTCACCAGAAACATTTGTATTTTCGGCATGTGTTTCGTACCAATTCAACGTGGGAGGATGGTTCAGGATTGGTCTGCAGCTACTTCTAGTTCAAGTATACTGAGTGAAGTGGTAGAATGATTTGACAATTACACCTACTGAAGGAGTTGCATCAGCCCAAATAGGGTATTTACTGACAAAATCTCAGGTTAGATAGGGAACGTCCATTTGACATTTGCTAACTTGTATCATTTCTGGTGGTTGCGATATATTTAACCAGCTATTAAAGGATGAGTATACTAGAAAAAGTGTGAATTAGGTGTGAAGAGTGAATACTCTTCTACTAAACATCTTTTTATGTGTGAGTAAGATTGCAAACGTTTCCATCTGTATTTCATGACATCTACTTTCTGTAGATACTGATGGGAATGTTCTTCAGTTCCAAAAGGGACAAGAGTATTAGTATATGACAACAGTAACTTCATATTTTCAACAGTAGTGACTCTACTGTAAATGTAACATCTGAACTTCTTCCTGTTTGGCAGTTCAATTCTGAAATGCCACTAAATGACGCATCAAGATGTGCACAATAAGTACAAAATGTAGTAGCCGTAAAAGTGGTGAACTGTAAATATCGTTTGTAGCTGGAAAGAAGCAAATACCATATCTTTCAGTTGTGAGCGATAACTGACTATTTCAGTGGTGACGCTACTAACTACAGTACTGGTTACCGTACGCTAGATTAAGATATGTAGTGCTTTATGAGATCACTTATTTCCTAATTAACTACCAAAATTATGTTGATCTGAATGATGTAAAATGCTTGCTGTGAGATGCTACATTCGGATGGTTTCTTTTTTGTAGAAAACAATTGCATCAAAGCATCTTTACTGTTACTAAGATCCTACTCATTAAAATCTGGGGCTAGATTGTTACATATGTGCATAAAGCTAACTGGATAACTTCTGTCAACTCAAAATACACAATTATTATACTAAGCTGAAATCTGATGTTCAATATTATTTGCCGTATTGAAATTAAAAATGAGAGAAGCTTGAACAATATGAATCGATACTGTTATATACACATTCACTGGTGGTAAAAATATCTATGAAGTGCGATTTACTTTTCAGTCTAATCTAAACTTTTACAAGGCATTTTGTTAGTCGCTTCAACTTCTAGTTTTAATTTACTGATGCAAAATTCCTTCTATAAACTGACCTACATTAAAATATCAAAATCCATGCAATAGTCATTTTCGATTGTTTGAAATGAGAATTAGGTATGTGAACACGTGAAAAACTTGACTTTCTATATCAAAACCTTCTTTCTGTAAGAAACTAACAACACTGAAATCTGAATTTGACTTAACAGTACAGATGATTTAAAGAAAATATTCGTCTGATAGCATTCTTCAGACTAATAAACATTTGGCAAAACGTGTAGACAAAATAAAAAGCAGTTCAATAAACTGAAATTGATCTAGTCATTACAAATAGAATGAGAAGAGTTTTATTGCTGTGTAAACATATCCTCATCAAATAAGCTCAGAACTTTTCGATTTTATTCATACTTGTTCTTGCTTAAATGTGTGGTTGTGATTGACTAGTTTCAGTACTCCAGAAAATGTTTCATTTTCTTATATCTTATGACGATACACTGTTGAGTTTAACATGTTAGGTGAATACAAAATTGCCCAAAATCTACAATGAGTGTTTTTGCCATTTCACTACTAGAATCTGATGCTTAAAACATTTCATTAAGATGTCATGTTGATTTGTTTGATGGTCGTATTATAAATCTGACCTATAGATTTCGACAAGCATTTTGAACTTGATCTCAAATGTAAATTATCAAAAAGATAATGAATTTTGAAAATGAATAGCTGTGACAATCAAATCAAAGCAAACATTATTCATCCAATGACACTTCAGTAGTCCATATTCTTAGCAAAAATGAAATTGAAAACTAAACTTTCAATCGTCGTGAGAAGAAAAACAGTATGCAAGTCCCTCACTGTCCTCTTTTACCATGCAGATCCAGTTTTCAAGTTGTCAGGTTATGTGACAGCTTAATCACTTCCTTTCTTTTTTGATCTCAAAATTATTTCAGTTTATATTTGAATAATATCATCATTGGTGAAATCCAAATCTTCTAGGGTCTTCTCATCCTTCCAGTAGTCAGCGTATGCCTCTCTTCTCACTCATCACAGTTTGCTGTGTGATCGAGTCAACCACAATCAGGAAGGTGATCGGTGATAGTAGGCGGCAACCTTGTCTTACTCCTCTCCCCTGTCTCCACTTCGAACCTGTCTCTCAGCTTTCCATTGTGAATCACTCGACATGTAGCATCACATAACATAGAATATAGCTGTTGAATGAGGTTGATAAGGGTTTGTGACACTGAAACCATTGTGTTGAAGCAGTTGTCTGTCAACTTGCTTGTCGATCGACGCTGTCGAAGACCTCCTCAAAATCGATGAAATTGAGGTGGAGAGTTGACTGCCATTCATCCTGCGCTGTCTTTTATGATGATGTGTAGCGTAGCATTACAATTCGATCCACACATGATTTGTACTTGCTGAAGTCAGCCAACCTGTTCTGAGTGTAATTTTGAATCGAGAGCATCCTCTAGTCTGTCCAGGATGATGCGATTTAGTATTTTGTTTGGTGTGGTTTTGGACAGTAGCATGATTCCTCACCAGTTCTTGCACAGACTTTGGTCGCCCTTCTTTACGAGTCGGTTGATGAGGTAGCTGTTCCTCGAGTCGACAAGCAAGTACCTTTACTTCGTTCGTTCGTTCCTTCCTTTCTTCCTTCCTTCGTTGCCAACCTTCTGCAGTAGCTATGTGGTGTGAGCATGTCCACTGCTGTTCTGTGTGCACCTGTTTTCAATGCTTCTGGTGGAATCCCATCACCTTGCACTAAAACTGTCATTTGCAGAATGTGCTTCTTATCATCTTCTGCTTTTCTCTTGATTTGCTCTCCACAAACTTGCGTTTCTCTCGACAGAATGCTTACCCATTGCTGGTAATTTCCTATGATTTCTACCACCTTGTCAACATATACTACTGATATGCATTCTTATCAACAACTTCCACTAGATAACTATATTACATACTAGAAATGGCCACCAAACTGTATTCATTTTTGATTGTCCAGTTTTTTATGATGTCCACAAAAAGGATCTTCTTGCTGACTTTTTGTTCCTCTTATTTCATAATTATCATTCTCATTTAGTGAAGGCTGTATGAATAGTCACAAGTGATTCATGCCGCAGATTGTTATTCTTGTGATGCTTTGTAATTGGGAGAAAATAAAAGTGGATTTTGAGATGAAAATCATCACAAACCAAACTTTGATGGAGTGATCGGAACATGTGGTTGTTTACTTCACCAGCAACGGAACTGACTTACTTTAACGCACTCTTTGCAGGTCGGTAGTCAATGTTTCTAGTTCTAACAGGTATTTAGAACATTCAATTGATATTTATATTTTACTGTTTATGCGTTTAGACACTGATGTTCAATAAAATATACATTTTCACTTGATGATCAAAAAAGGCTGATTTGTTTCTTTTTATAGTAATATCCTCTGGCTCCTGTGGTGATAATTTTATTTTACAGGGGAATGAGCAAGCAGTGAAGTGATTACTACGAAACCTATTGTTTATTTTTACGTATGGTTTAAATTGTCGGAGAGGAGCATTATATCCAGTTCTATCACTAATGATTATTTGTAGTGACTAAGACATTTTGGATTTTTAATACAAGACTTCCACCTACCACCCCTACATGTTATGATGTTTTGACCTGGTTGCATTGACTTGCAGCAGACTGTTAATAGAATATAATTTGGTTATATTTTCACATTCACACTTATTACTAGTTACATAACATTAATTCTTATCTGATATAACATTATCATTCACCATCAAATGATAGTCTGAACCTGAGTTTTTACCAAATTATTGAACTAAGTTGTGTAAAATCATGGTTCATTCTCTTCCATCCTATATTATCGAAGAGGAGAAAAAAAAGACCCATGTAGTGTAAAAATCAAACCACAAAAGTAATTCAGAGTACATTAGTAACTCAACGAAGAACCTGATGGGCCAAGTAAACGGAATGGGAAAGAATCATTTGCTGTAAATCAAAAGTTTACCTCAAAGTTGATGAAATCCAACTGCGAATTTATAGGCTGAACATACGTTTTAATTATATTTCTGTATTAGTCGGAAAGCTTATTTATATGATGCACTTTCTGATTTATTTTTGAAGCGACTTGCAATTAAAAAGGTTTAGTGATACTGCATATTTTCGTCAGTTTAAGTTAATTAGAATGAAAAAACAAGCAGACCTTTCGTTATTATCTGGTGCTGCATACAGCTGAAAAGGAGAATGTTAAAATATCCTCAGAAAGGTATTTTGAATGCTGGGTTTCTATCTGTTTGATCAATTTTTTGTTTGTTCAGAGGTTTGAGTGCTAGATTGTTAAGTAAGAGCTACCATTTACTCACTCCGAAAGCCTGAAAAGTATTCGCATTCATGTAAATAGGCAGCTGAAACGCAACTTTAGTTCTACGTTCGAAACAAGATACGTGTCCATATTTTGCGTCGTAAGTTGTTACTCATGTCTCTCTGTCTACATTTCGATAGAAACAAATGTCATTAAGTAAAATCACATGCAAATTAGTGCACTGAAACAAATATTTTGTATTTTGTGTGACAGTGACAAGCAAAAACGATGTTAATTTTAATCTTTCCAAGATAAACATTGGTTAACTTTAATTAGGTCCCTCCAAATTGTAGTGCAGCCAAATTTGGCCTGCTTTTCTGTTTCGAATATTGCACTTAGTTAGTTCCTCCTTTGCAAGTAAGGCATTCATCAAAGCCTTATTCTGTCTTAAAGAGTGCAGGAATAATCAGTTCTGCGACAAATATTTACTTCACATTTAAATATTTTAGTTGTATCTTTAAATCAGTGTAAGCATGTTACTGTATGATATCTAGTATGATAAAACAATAAGAGTTTGCAGTCATTGTGATTTCTCTAAAACTCAGTGTTTCTAATAGAAGGATAACTGCGGCCTGTTTGAACTTTGGGTACCAAATTTATCCACCCAAATTTTCCATCAAATTCATTCCTTTTTAATTTGTCTTAACTATTTAAATATGTCCTTCGAACGTATTATATATCTTGCACATTTTTTAACTGTTTT